>MJUT01020951.1:895017-924737 GCA_002080005.1 Gigantidas platifrons | reverse complement strand
GATGGTACTTGATGTTGGTGTTACACGAGTAGGATCTTTAATAAGCTGTTTTAAATTGCCCATATTTAAAATATTTTTATAGGACTTACACATGGAAGATACGCTGTTTTTAAAGCTGATATTGAAATCTCCTAGGATAATCTGTTCACAATCTGGTCTTAGTTTATTTAATGCTCGTTCAAACAAATCCAAAAAATCATTCTGTTTGGGTGGTCTATAACAGGTTCCAACTATTATTGGTTTAGTTTTTGGTAAAAGAATTTCTATCCAAATTGCTTCCATATCTTCTATTTTAAGATCTTGAAGAAGTGAGAAGGCCAGGTCATTTCTAATAAACATACAGACTCCGCCACCGATACGTGATCTATCTAAGCGTACAACACTATAATTCTCAATATTAATTTCCGCGTCTGTAACCGAGTCATCTAACCATGTTTCACTGATTGATATGATTGCCGCTTTAGATTTTAAAGCAATTAATTTTAATTCTGATATTTTTGGCAATAAAGATCTAGCATTCAGATGTAGAAAATGTAAACCTTTTTCATTAAATATTTTAAAGCAGTCCTCTTTAACAACTGATGGAAATTGAACAAATTTTGTAGGATCATTTTGTTGTAGGTGTTTTTCAGACATGACATCCACATTGATGACTGCAGTGTTTTTAAGACATGACATCTAGATTTATTACATCAGTGTATTTCACATGACATCTACATTTATGACATCAGTGTTTTTCAGACATCCACATTTATGACATCAGTGTTTTTCAGAAATCCACATTTATGACATCAGTGGTTTTTTTTAAGACATGACATATACATTCATGACATCAGTGTTTTTCAGACATGACAACAACATTTATAACATCAGTATTTTTCAGACAAGACATCTACATTGATGACACCAGTGTTTCAGACATGACTTCTACATGGATGACATCAGTGTTATTTTAGACATGACATATACATTGATGACATCAGTTTTTTTTAAACATGACATCTACATTGATGACATTAGTATTTTTCAGACATGACAGCAACATTTATAACATAATTGTCCTGCAGTCATATTTACATCACTATCAATGTATTTTGTTAGAAAACAATATGGTCTAACAAGAGTGAATCACAATGGAATACTTTGTAACTAATGTGACTGGTCATGTTTTTCAGACATGACATACATATTAATGACATCAGCATATTTCAGAAATGACATCAGTGTATTTCACATGACATCTACATTCATAAACGTTTTTCAGACATGACATCTATATTGATGACATCAGTGTTTTCAAACATGACATCTACATTGATGGCATCAGTGTATTTCACATGATATCAAATGAAAACCATTTCATCTACAGATAGATGTTGAAGAATTCATTCAATAATAGGACGGCCACATTTTTGCAGTTGTATAAACAAGAGCACCACCCACGGGTGCTGGACGCTCAATTTTTTCGTATCTGATATTAAACTGCAAGCCATTTACATAATTATTGAGAAATTGCATTTTTCAAAAAGGGGGAATAACTAAAAAAATCGAGAGAAGCATCAAAGATGCAACAGCCGACTTGCAAGTCAAAATCTTCGGGCATTTAATTTGCCTAGTCACCCTGATCATAAATATATATGGCTTAGGGGTGGGGATCTCAACCATTAAAAAGTTCACTTCAGGTAGGGGGTGGGGTATGACCCCCAGGGGACTGAGCTATAGGGCATATAATTTGCCTAGTCACCCTGATCATAAATATATATGGTTTAGGGGTGGGGATCTCAACCATTAAAAAGTTCACTTCAGGTAGGGGGCGCGGTATGACCCTGGGGCCTGAGCTATAATGCATTTAATTTGCCTAGTCACCCTGATCATAAATATATATGGTTTAGGAGTGGGGATCTCAGTCATTAAAAAGTTCACTTCAGGTAGGGGGTGGGGTATGACCCCCGGGGCCTGAGCTATAAGGCATTTAATCTGCCTAGTCACCCTGATCGTAAATATACATGGTCTAGGGGTGGGGATCTCAACCATTAAAAAGTTCACTTCAGGTAGGGGGTGGGGTATGACCCCGGGGCCTAAGCTACAAGGCATTTAATTTGCCTAGTCACCCTGTTCATCAATATATATGGCTTAGGGGAGGGGATCTCAACCATTAAAAGTTCACTTCAGGTAGGGGGTGGGAGTATGACCCCCCAGGAGCCTGAGCTATAAAGCATTTAATTTGCCTAGTCACCCTGATAATAAATATATATGGTTTAGGGTGGGAATCTCAGTCACATTTTTTTATACAGATTCCCCAGCGGGGTGGGGATGAGCCCGGGGGATAAAAAATGTTGAATGCACAACTTCACATTGGCATCTCCACCCATACCAAATATTAAGTTTCTATCTTTTGTAGTTTCAGAGAAATGTGCAATTCTCAAAATATGTACTTTTTCTATAAAAAAATCCATGATTTTACAAGAAAAAAAACAATACATTATTCTGAATTTCGAACTCCAGATTGGGGTCAACACTTTCTACAAGTGTATTGAGTTTCGAGTTAAAAGCTTTGATAGTTATTGAGAAATTTTAATTATACTAAAAAAATATCCCTAATTTCTACGTACTATGCCAAAACAAGGGCAGATAACTCTGGATATACAAATCACAGGGTCATCTGCCTTGTTGTAATTGGTTCCTCTTTTGTTAGTGAAAAAGTATTCCAAGTTTCAAATGGATTTGATTTGATTCGATTTTTGGTGTTTTAACGCCACTTTCAACAATATTTCAGCTATATCATGGCGACCAGTTTTAGTGGTGGAGGAAGCCGGAGTACCCGGAGAGAACCATCGACCATGGGCAAGCAACTGGTAAACTTTATCACTTGCGGCTGCGAGTCGAGTGCACCCTTTTTTGTAATTTACAAAGCCGGGCGCGAACCCACGCCGTATTGGTGATAGGCTTGTACCTGTGATAGTTTTTGAGAAATGGACTCTGACAAAAACTTAACCGACCCAGACGCTGATGCTGACGCAGATGCTAACGCCGGAGTGACGACAATAGCTCAAAAAGTTGAGCTAAAAATGATGACACTACCACAATTGGACCTTTTGTCCTTGTGAGTTAAAACAAGAGGCCTTATATACATTCCTTATTTGTTACTTACCCCGTCATCAGATTTGTCTTTTTTACTAGCTGACTAAAATATAAAACAATATAAAATAAATGTTACTGCATCTAAATATCTTCTTTTTTTTTTTAAACACAAATAATTTTTATTGCACTAAATTGCTGTTAACAATTCACTAGGTATACAGCTTTTACCTAGTATCCCTATTTGTTAATCACTAAATAGCAAGGGATTTACTATTTAGTGAAGCTTATTTCAAAATAAATAATGTTAGTATACAACATTACACTTTAAATATAATTTATAGTATATATTGTAATTATGAATATTTAACTAAATCTATAATGATTATCTATGGTGATTTCACATGCTTTTTGTTTTGACCGTATCCGGATTTTTTGACACTTTCAAACCGATCACGGTCGAAAGGTTAATTGTTCATACTCGTACATGCTGCTTTTTGGTGGTAGTTTGCGTTATTTTCTAATTGTTTGAAAATGATATATATATATGATTGAATGGATTGCTTCTATCAGATGCAAAGGGTTTTATTTTTGATACGTAAGTATTGAATTTACTGCAATATAAATGATTAAACAAATGTTTCAATTATTGATTTTTTCCCACATGTGCAATCACCTGAATTCTGAAATCATGTGATATATCAGCTGTTTAAGTATACATGTGCTTTGCTTATGAAATTACCTGTTTTGACTTGTCTAAAAGTATTTGTATCGAACACATTATTTACCTCATCCTTAAAAATTTTAAATATATCTACTATCTTTTGTTTTTGATTTGAAATATAATAAGCTTTATATATAGAAAAAAATATTAAGGTTATAAGCAGGTTAAGGTCAAAATATGCCTGGTCATATATTTTGTAACCAAACACAAGAGTTTCCAGGTTAAAAACATGATCTCCTATATAAAGTTTTTTTGTCATTTTTTTTACCTCTTGCCAATATGTTTTGTTGTATTTACAATTAAAGTAAAAGTGTTTGTAATTTTCATTTTCTTTACACACTTGACATTCACTATCATTTACTATTCTCCATTGTTTTAACAGTTCTTTGCATGGTAAAATATGCATCTAAATATCAATATGTATGGTAAATTTTATAATTGTCCAGCAATCATATTTAAAGTATTAACGTGGTGTTTTTGTTAAAAAAAACCAATATGGTCTAATATGATTTAATAACATTGAAATACTTTGTAACTAATGTGACTGGTCGTGTTTTTCAGACATGACATCTACATTGATGACATCAATGTATTTCACATGACATCTATATTTATGACATCAGTGTTTTTCAGACATCACATCAATATTTATGACATCAGTGTATTTCAGACATGACATCAATACTTATGATATCAGTGTTTTTCACATGCCGTCTATATTTATGACATCAGTGTTTTTCAGACATGACTTCTACATTGATGACATCAATGTATTTCATATGACATCTATATTTATGACATCAGCATTTTTCCGACATGACATCTATATTTATGACATTAGTGTATTTCAGACATGACATCTACATTTATATGTATATTTATGACATCAGTGTTCCTCAGATATGTCTCTAATTTCGCAGCTGACTAAAATATAAAAAATAGAATAAATGTAACTGCATCAAAATATAAATGTGTATGTCAAGTTTTATAATTGTCCTTCTACATTTATGACATCAGTGTATTTCAGACATGACATCTACATTTATGACATCAGTGTATTTTAGACATGACATCTACATTTATGGGATCAGTGTATTTCACATGACATCTACATTTATGACATCAATGTTTTTCAGACCTGACATCTACATTGATATCAAATGAAAACCATTTCATCTACAGATGGATGATGAAGAACTCATTCAATAATATAGGACTGTGACATTCTTAGTTGTATAAAAAATTATGACAATACCACAATTGATCCTTTGGTGCTTTTCTCCTTCTGAGTTCAAAAAGAGGCCCTATATGTATTACTTATTTGTTACTTACCATGAGTAGAGAACATTTGGTCTTTAGATTATCTATCATAGAATACTAAAATATAAGATAAAATAAATGTTACCGCATCTAAATATTTATGTGTATGGTAAATTTTATAATTATCCAGCAATCATATTCACAGTACTAACAAGGTTTTTTTGTTAGAAAACAATATGGTCTAACAAGAGTTAATCACAATGGAATACCTTGTAACTAACATGACGGGCTGTGTTTTTCAGACATGACATCTACCTTCATGATATCAGTGTTTTTCACACATGACACCTACATTGATGACATCAGAGTTTTTCACAAGACATCTAAATTTATGACATCAGTGTTTTTCAGACCTGACATCTACATTTATAACATCAGTGTATTTCATATGACATCTATATTGCTGACTTCAGTGTTTTTTAGACATGGCATCTACATTCATGACTTCAGTGTTTTTAAGACATGACACCTAAAATGTATGACATCAGTGCATTTCATATGATATCTACATTGATGACATCAGTGGTTTTCACATGACATCAACATTCATGACATCACTGTGTTTCTGACATGACATCAGTGTATTTCAAATAATATCTACATTAACAACATCAGTTTATTTCACATGACATCTACATTTATAAACATCAGTGATTTTTCAGACATGACTTCTACATTGATGACATTAGTGTTTTTCAAACATGACATCTACATTATGACATCAGTGTTTTTCAGACATGACCTCTATATTTATTACATCTGGTGTTTTTCAGACATGACATCTATATTTATTACATCAGTGTTTCTCAGGCATGATATATAAATCATGGCATCAGTGTTTTTCAGACATGACATATACATTGATGACATCAGCATATTTACATGAAATCTACATTGATGACATCAGTGTTTTTCAGACATGACATCTACATTTATGACATCAGTGTTTTTCACATGATATCAAATGAAAACCATTTCATCTACAGATGGATGTCGAAGACGAAGACGAAGAACGCATTTGATAATAGGAGTGTAACATATTTACAGTTGTATAAAAAATTATGACAATACCACAATTGGTCCTTTGGTCCTTTTGTCCTTCTGAGTTCAAAAAAGAAGCCCTATATGTATTACTTATTTGTTACTTACCTTGAGTAGAGAACATTTGGTCCTTTTATCTTCTACTATAGAACACTAAAATATTGGTCCTTTTGTCCCAGTGAGCTAAAGAGGCTTTACATGTATTACTTATTTGTTACTTACCAAGTTTTCAGATTCTTCTTTACTAAGTGACTAAGATATAAAATAAAATAAAATAAATGTTACTGTATCTAAATATTTATGTGTATGGCTAATTTTATAATTGTCCAGCAATCATATCTACAGCACTAACATGGTGTTTTTGTTAGAAAACAAAATGGTCTAACACGAGTGAATAACATTGGAATACCTTGTTATTAACATGATGGGCTGTGTTTTTCAGACATGACTCTATCTTTACGATATCAGAGTTTTTCACAAGACATCTACATTGATACCATCAGTGTACTGTAAACTGGAAAATTTTCCCAGCAGATTTATTTTCGCTGTTTTCGCGGTAACATTGGAAGTGCGAAAACAAAACTTTTGTGAATATTTCAAGAAAGGGAAAATACTAGTTAAGTAAGTAGAATAGAATATTTGAAGGAAAAGCCAAATCCGACAATTTTTCATAGATAAATCAGAAGAAAAAAGCATGACCATTAATAACCAGACGTCGGATGCAAAGCGATGTTCTACGTAGGATATTTGTTTTCCATAAAATAAATTATTAGATAGAAAATAAAATGATACAATATTTATTATTTATAAGCCTGTTAAAATATTAAAACATCAATTGACATTTGATTAGCACAATACACAGTAAGTGTTGTGTAAACATGTCACACTTCAACCGTTAATTCACATCTGTTACTTGTCACGGATCAAAGAGTTTACTGATTAACAACAATGTCAGCGGCCTCGAATGCAATTTTGATCAAGTCAGTTCTGTCTAATAATTGTGTGAGTGTTTTTACAAGCCAGCGTCAGGTGAATATATAAGGAAACTATTCACAAAATGCGTCAGTTAGTTAAAGCCGTAGGGGGAGGGGTCGTCATTTATCGATCTCACATAGGATTAATTAAACCAGTATCAAACAGTTTTAATTAATTGTACAAACAATTCGATGATGTGGTCAAACTACCTAAGAAAGATCAACGCAGATCTTTACCGTCAGGAAAATATGACACAGCATGTTTTTGTCTAAATAATACCATATACATTTTATCATTTTATCACTTTAAGTTGTCTGTGATCCGCGAATTTAAAACAGCGCGAATGTGGATTTCATTAGTAAATCGCGAAAAAAAAGACGGCGCGAAAATTTCCCGGTTTACAGTATTTCATAGGACATCTACATCGATGACATCAGTGTTTTTCAGACATGACATCTACATTGATGACATCAGTGTATTTCATATGACATCTACATTGATGACATCAGTGTTTTTCAGACATGACATCTACATTTATAACTTCAGTGTTTTAAGACATGACATCTACATTATGACATCAGTGTTTTTCAGACATGACATCTACATTGATGACATCATCATATTTTACATGAAATCTACATTGATGACATCAGTGTTTTTCAGACATGACATCTACATTGATGACATCAGTGTATTTCATATGACATCTACATTTATGACATCAGTGTTTTTCAGACATGACATCTACATTGATGACATCAGTGTATTTCATATCACATCTACATTGATGACATCAGTGTTTTTCAGACATGTTATCTACATTCATGACTTCAGTGTTTTTAAGACATGACACCTAAAATGTATGACATCAGTGCATTTCATATCATATCTACATTTATGACATCAGTGTTTTTCACATGACATCAACATTCATGACATCAGTGTGTTTCTGACATGACATCAGTGTATTTCACAAGCCATCTACATTCATAAACATTAGTGATTTTTCAAGACATGACTTAAATTGATGACCTGACATCTACATTGATGACATCAGTGTTTTTCAGACATGACCTCTATATGTATTACATCTGCTGTTTTTCAGACATGACATCTATATTTATTACATCAGTGTTTCTCAAACATGTTATATACAATTTGATATTAGTGTTGATCAGGCATGAAATCTACATTAATAACATCAGTGTTTTCTTAGACATGACATCTACATTTATGACATCAGTGTTTTCCAGACATGACATCTACATTGATGACATCAGGGTTTTTCACAAAATATCAAATGAAAACCATTTCATCTACAGATGGATGACGAAGACGAAGAACGCTTTCAATAATATGACTGTGCCATGTTTGCAGTTGTATAAAAAAAATTATGACAATTGGTCCTTTGGTCCTTCTGAGTTCAAAAAAGAAGTCTTATATGTAGTACTTATTTGTTACTTACCCTGAGTCGATAAAATCTGTTCTGTATATCTTTTATAATAGAATACTAAAATATAAGATAAAATAAAGGTTACTGCATTTAAATATTAATTTTATAATCATCCAGCAATCGTAATTACAGCACTAACAAGGTGTTTTTGTTAGAAAACAATATGGCATGACATGAGTTAATCACATTGGAATACTTTGTTACTAATGTGATTGGTCATGTTTTTCAGACATGAAATACATTTATGATATCAGTGTTTTTCAGACATGACATCTACCTTGATGACATCAGTGTTTTTCAGACATGACACCGACATTGATGTCATCAGTGATTTTCACATGATGTCTACCTTCATGACATCAGTGTTTTTCAGACATGACACCTACATTGATGATATCAGTGTTTTTGATATAACATCTACATTTTTGACATCACTGTTTTTAAAACATGATATCTACATTTATAACATCAGTGTTTTTGCTTAGAAATGAGGTCTACTTTTATGACATTGTTGTTTTTTTTAAGACGTGACATCTACATTTATGACATCAGTGTTTTTTCAGACATGATATCTGCATTCATGACATCAGTGTTTTTTAGACATGACATCTACATTCATAACATTAGTGTTTTTCAGACATGACATCCAAATTGATGACATCAGTGTTTTCTTAGACATGACATCTACATTGATGACATTAGTGTTTTTTTAGACATGACATCTAAATTGATAACATGAGTGTTTTTCAGACATAACATCTACATTTATGACATCAGTGTTTTTCTGACATAATATCTACATTAATGAAATCAATGTTTTTCAGACATGACATCAACATTTATGGCATCAGTGTTTTTCTGACACGATATCTACATTGATGACATCAGTGTTGTTTAGACATGACATCTATATTTATGACATCAGTGTATTTCACTTGATATCAAATCAAAACCATTCCATCTACAGATGAATGGCGAAGACCTCATTCGATAGTAGGACTGTAACATGTTTGTAGTTGAATAAAAAATGATAATACCACAATTGGTCCTGTTGTCCTTCTGAGTTAAAAGAGGCCTTATATGTATTACTTATTTGTTACTTACAAATTTTTTAGATTGTCCTGACTCTTCTTTACTAAGTGACTAAAATATAAAATAAATTAAAATAAAGGTTATTG
The DNA here is from genome assembly GCA_002080005.1 of Gigantidas platifrons. NCBI lineage: Eukaryota > Metazoa > Mollusca > Bivalvia > Mytilida > Modiolidae > Gigantidas > Gigantidas platifrons. The sequence continues at coordinate 914,968 of MJUT01020951.1, read as the reverse complement.
CATCTAAATATTAATGTGTATGGTAAATTGTATAATTGTCCAGCAATCCTATTGACAATACTAACAAGGTGTTTTTTGTAAGAAAACAATATGGTCTAACACGAGGGAATCACATTGGAATACTTTGCTACTAATGTGACTGGTCGTGTTTTTTCAGACATGACATCTACATAGATGACATCAGTGTTTTTCAGATTTGACATCTACAATTATACCATCATTGTTTTTTAAGACATGATATCTACATTCATGACATCACTGTTTTTACTTAGACATGACATCAGTGTTTTCCAGACATGCCATCTACATTTATGACATGACATCTGCAATGATGACATCACTGTTTTTCAGACATGAAATCTACATTGATAACATCAGTGTTTTTCAGACATGACATCTACATTGATGACATCAGTTTATTTCATACATGACATCTACATTATGACATGAGTGTTCTTCAGACATGACATCTACATTATGACATCAGTGTTTTTTAGACATGGCATCTATATTTATTACATGAGTGTTCTTCAGACATGACATCTACATTGATAACATCAGTGTTTTTCAGACATGACATCTACATTGATGACATCAGTTTATTTCATACATGACATCTACATTATGACATGAGTGTTCTTCAGACATGACATCTACATCATGACATCAGTGTTTTTCAGACATGACATCTACATAAACAACATCAGTGTTTTCTTAGACATGACATCTACATTTATGACATCAGTGTATTTCAGACATGACATCTACATTTATGACATCAGTGTTTTTCAAATGATATCAAATGAAAACCATTTCATCTGCAGATGGATGACGAAGACAAAGAACTCATTTAATAATAGGACTGTGACATATTTGCAGTTGTATAAAAAATAATGACAATACCACAATTGGTCCTCTTGTACTTCACACTGTGAGTTCAAAAAAGAGGCCTTATATGTATTACTTATTTGTTACTTACCATGAGTAGAGAAAATTTGGTCTGTATTTCTTTTATACAAAAATACTAAAATATAAGATAAAATAAATGTTACTGCATCTAAATATTAACATGTATGGTAAATTTTATAATTATCCAGCAATCATATTTACAGCACTATGAAGGTGTTTTTGTTAGAAAACAATAAGGTCTAACATGAGTGAATCACATTGGAATACTTTGTTATTAATATGATTGGGTGTGTTTATCAGACATGACACCTACATTGATGACATAAGTGTTTTTCACATGACAACTAAATGTATGACATCAGTGTTTTTCAGACCTGACATCTACATTTATAACATCAGTGTATTTCATATGACATCTATATTGATGACTTCAGTGTTTTTCAGACATGGCCTCTACATTCATGACTTCAGTGTTTTTAAGACATGACATCAGTGTATTTCACATAACATCTATAGTAATGATATCAGTGTATTTCACATGACATGCTTCCCACCAAGTTTCGGTTCATTTGGCTAAGCAGTTTTAGAGGAGAAGATTAAAATGTGAAAAGTTAACAGATGACAGACGACAGAAGAACGACAGATGCCAAGTGATGGCAAAAGCTGACATTGTCTTTGATAAGGTGAGTTAAAAATGATGACAATACGATAATTGGTCCTTTTGTCCTTGTGAGTTAAAAATAGAAGCCTTATATATATTGCTTATTTGTTACTTACAATCTCTAATTTCACAGCTGGCTAAAATAAAAAAAAATAGAATAAAAGTATCTGCATCAGAATATTGTCCTTCTACATTTATAACAGCAGTGTATTTCACATGACATCTACATTAATGACATCAGTGTTTTTCAGACCTGACATTTACATTGATAAACATCAGTGTTTTTCACATGACATCTATATTTATGACATCAGAGTTTTTCAGACATGGCATCTACATTTATAAACATCAGTGTATTTCACATGATATCTACATTTAGTACCTGTATTTATCACATGACATCGACATTCATGACATCAGTGTTTTTATGACAACAGTGTATTTCAAACAATATCTATATTAATGACATCAGTGTATTTCACATGACATCTACATTTATAAACATCAGTGCTTTTTCAGACATGACATCTACATTTATAATATCAGTATTTTTCAGACATGACATTTACATTGATAACATCAACCATGTTTTCGCTAAGAGCCATCCATCGGTCAAAATGTCCGCCTCAGGAAGAATTTAGACCGGTTCAAATTGCCTTTGTTTTTTTTTTGTTTTTCATACATGTTAATTTCACCAAAACCCACGTTATCTGCACGATATAAATAAACATCGCTATAAGTAACTTCCTGGTTTATTTACAATGCATATATTTCTTGTGTTTTCATTGTTCAATGACATCAGTGTATTTCAGACAAGACATATACATTGATGACAACAGAGTTTTTTTTTTTTTTCAGAATTGAGGTCTACATTGATGACATCAGTGTTTTTAGACATGACATCTACATTTATAGCATCAGTGTTTTCTTAGATATGACATCTACATTTATGACATCTGTGTTTTTAGACATGACATATACATTTATGACATCAGTGTTTTCAGACATGACATAAGTGTATTTCACATGATATCAAATGAAAACCATTTCTTCTAAAGATGGATGACGAATTCGAAGACCTCATTCCTAAGTAGGACTGTAACATTTTTGCAGAATAAAAAATGGTGATAATACCACAATTGGTCATTTTGTCCTTGTGAGTTAAAAAAAAAAGGCCTTATATGTATTACTTATTTGTTACTTACCAAGTATTTAAATTGTCCTAACTCTTCTCTACTAAGTGACTAAAATATAAAATAAAGTAAAACTAAAGAAAGTTGATCTGGTGATCACAGATACCCACGCATTCCAAATTTTCATCCAGAAACCTTTAAAGTCCCTATCTTCTAAGAGAAAAAGGACCATAATTCATGAACGGTAAATGTCAATTTCACCATAATCGAACTTAATCTGTATTTTATGGTACATCACATTGTGTTAAAGTTTTAAAAGATTTGGTTGAGCCATACCTTAAATATCATCTGGAAAGCTAAAAAGTCCCTATTTTCTATGAGAAAAGGGCCATAACTAAGGAACGGTAAATGTGAAATACACTGTAATCGAACTTAACCTGTATTTAATGATCCACAGCATTGTGTTAAAGTTTGAATAGATTTGGTATATATCTTTATTTCTCATAACCAATTTTACAAAGGTACAGAGATAACAACAATATAACACATATTATTACATTGAAAGGAAGATAGAAGATGGATCAATCTGGAGGACATACCCTCATATTTACAATTCTGATATATTTACATATATAACATAAAACGCTAACTGATTTTGAATTCATCAGATTACAAAACATGAGTATATTTGATCTATTTATGAAGTGTGGTTCAAAATACTTCTTACATTCATTTGACAAAGTTTGAGCCATACTTTAAATATCATCTGGAAACCTAAGAAGTCCCTATTTTCTAAGAGAAAAAGGGCCATAAGTCATGATCATGAATGGTAAATGGGAAATACACCGTAATCAACTTAACCTGTATTTTATGGTACACAGCAATGTGTGAAAATTTGAAAAGATTGAGCGGTACTTTTATTATTATCCGGAAACCAAAAGTGTGACGGACGGACGGACAGACGGACGGACATGATGATCCCTGTATACCCCTGACTCTCGTCGCGAGGGTATAATAAATGATACTGCATCTAAATATTAATGTGTATGGTAAATTTTATAATCATCCAGCAATCATATTTACAGTACTAACAAGCTAAGGTGTTATTGTTAGAAAACAAAATGGTCTAATATGAGTGAATCACATTGGAATACTTTGTAACTAATGTGACTGGTCGTCTTTTTTCAGACAAGACATCTACATTTCTGATATCAATGTTTATCAGACATGACATCTACATTGATGACATCAGTGTTTTTCAGACATGACATCTACATTTATGACATCACCATTTAGACATGACATCAGTGTTTTCCAGACATGACATCTACATTTATGACATCAGTATATTTTTAGACATGACATCTACAAAGATGACATCACTTTTTTCAGCCATGAAATCTACATTGATGACATCAGTGTTTTTCAGAAATGACATATACATTTATGACATCAGTGTATTTCACATGACATCTACATTCATGACATCAGTGTTTGTCAGACATGACATCTATATTTATAATATCAGTGTTTTTCAGACATGACATTTACATTTATTACATCAGTCAGTGTTTTCGCTCTTAGAGCCATCCATCGGCCAAAATGTCCACCTCAGGAAGAATTTAGACCAGTTAAAATTGCCTTTGAAATTTTTTTTTTCATACTTTTAATTTCACAGAAACCCACGTTATCTGCTAGATATAAATAAACATTGCTATAAGTAACTTCTTGGTTTATTTATAATGCATGTATTTCTCGCATTTTCATTGTTCAATGACATCAGTGTATTTCAGACATCACATCTACATTTATGACATCAGTGTTTTTCAGACATGACATCTACCTTAATCACAGTGTTTTTTACATGATATCAAATGAAAATCATTTCATCTACAGATGGATGACGAAGATAAAGAACTCATTCAATAATAGGACTGACATTTTTGCAGTTGTATAAAAAATGATGACAATACCACAATTGCTCCTTTTGTCCTTGTGAGTTCAAAAAAGAGGCCCTATATGTATTACTTATTTGTTACTTACCCTGAGTAGAGAACAGTCGTGCTGTATATCTTTTATCATAGAAGACTAAAATATAAGATAAAATAAAGGTTACTGCATCTAAATATTAATATGTATGGTAAATTTTATAATTATCCAGCAATCATATTTACAGTACTAACAAGGTTTTTTTTGGTCTAACATGAGTGAATCACATTGGAATACTTTGTTCCTAATGTGATTGGTTGTGTTTCTCAGACATGACATCTGTTTCCTTTTAGAATTGAGGTCTACATTTATGACATCACTGTTTTTAGACATGACATCTACATTCATAACATCATTTTTTTAGATATGACATCTACATTTATGACAGCAGTGTTTTTCAGACATGACATCAACATTTATAACATCAGTGTTTTCTTAGACATGACATCAACCTTTATGACATCAGTGTTTTTCAGACATGACATTTATATTTATGACATCAGCGCTTTTAGACATGATATCTACATTGATGACATCAGTGTTTTTTAGATATGACATCTACATTTATAACATTAGTGTTTCTTAGACATGACATCTACATTAATAACATTATTGCTTTTTAAACATGATATATACATTTATAACATTAGTGTTTTCAGACATGACATCTACATTGATAACTTCAGTGTTTTCGTAGACATGAAATCAGTGTTTTCAGACATGACATCTATATTGATGACAACAGTGTTTTTCAGGCATGACATCTATATTGATGACATCAGTGGTTTTAGGCATGATATCTACATTTATGACATCTGTGTTTTTTAGACATGACATCTACATTTATGACATCAGTGTTTTTTTTAGACATGATATCTACATTTATAACATTAGTGTTTTCTTAGACATGACATCTACATTTATAACATTAGTGTTTTCTTAGACATGACATCTACATTTATGACATCAGTGTTTTTCACATGATATCAAATGAAAACCATTTCATCTACAGATGGATGACGAAGACGACGAACTCATTCCATAATAGGAGTGTAAAATTTTTGCAGTTGAATAAAAAATAATGATAATACCACTATTGGTCCTTTTGTCCCAGTGAGCTAAAGAGGCTTTACATGTATTACTTATTTGTTACTTACCAAGTTTTCAGATTCTTCTTTACTAAGTGACTAAGATATAAAATAAAATAAAATAAATGTTACACTATCAAAATATTAATGTGTATGGTAAATTTTATAATTATCCAGCAATAATATTTAGAGTACTAACAAGGTGTTTTTGTTAGAAAACAATATGGTCTCACACGAGTGAATCACATTGGAATACTTTGTTACTAATGTGACTGGTTGTGTTTTTTCAGACAAGACATCTACATTTCTGATATCAGTGTTTTTTTCAGACATGACATCTACATTGATGACATCAGTGTTTTCCAGACATGACATATACAATTATACCATCAATGTTTTTTTAAACATGACATCAGTGTTTTCTAGACATGACATCTACATTGATGACATCAGTGTTTTTTAGACATGACATCTACAATGATGACATCCTTGTTTTTTAGACATGAAATCTACATTGATGACATCAGTGTTTTTGAGACATGACATATATATTTATGATATCAGTGTATTTCACATGACATCTACTTTTATAACATCAGTGTTTTTCGGACATGACATCGACATTGATGACATCAGTGTATTTCACATGACATCTACATTTAAGACAGTGTTTTTCAGACATGACATATACATTTATGACATCAGTGTATCTCACATGATATCTACATTTATGACATCAGTGTTTTTCAGACATCACATCTACATTTATAACATCAGTCAGTGTTTTCGTTAAGAGCTGTCCATCGGCCAAAAAGTCACCCTCAGGAAGAATTTAGACCGGTTCAAAATGCATTTGAATTTTTTTTTTTCAAACATTTCAATTCACCAAAACCCACATTATCTGCTAGATATAAATAAACATTGCTATAAATAATTTCCTGGTTTATTTAAAATGTGTCTATTTCTTGCGTTTTCATTGTTCAATGATTCTGTGTCACTGAAGTGTTTTAAACTACAGCAGATTTTCCTTTCTCTGATGCAATTTATCATACCATAGTGCACAGGCTGATGCACAACGAAACGCACAATAATAGTCTTTTTCGTGTCGAGTCCATCAAAAAATAAGAAAGGTTAGAGTGAAATAGTTGGAGTAATCTTCGTTTTAGTTCTCTTAATGTTTGATATTTGTTTAGATTTCATTGCATGCATGTTGAAATTAATCTCGTTGAGATTAGACTTCTGAAGATATTTTCTGTTCTGTATCTATAGCCTGGAGAAACAGAGTAGAAAACATCCTTGGAAGTCTACTCTGAACGAGATTATGTCCGAATCACTGTGTGTGAGCTGCCATGGACAGATGTACACAATGTTGATGAATAAATTACATAATTCATTTAAGCAGACTTTTGTTTTCATATTTTTTTGTAATCTCATGCAGTAACATGTTGGAATTAATCTCATTGGGATTAGACTTCAGAAGACATTTTCTGCTCTGTATCTATAGGCTGAAAATACAGAGCAGAAATTTTCTTCGGAAGTCTAATCTCAACGAGATTAACTTTTTTGTAAACCAACAAAAAGTGTAAATCTGAAAAACATGTTTTGTCTACAATTTTTCACTTCTTGTATGGCAGATTAAAATTTATAAGACCCCACGTCATTTAGGAGATAACTGTATTGTAATTGAAAATTTCACGGCATCAATTGGAGATTTAATGGTCGCAAATTGAGTTTACTGGCGACGCGATAGCGGAGCCAATAAACGGATATTTGCGACCATCAAATCGACAATTAATGCCGTGAAATTTTCAAATACAATACAGTTATCTCCATTCTAATGTAGTCATGTGTATAAACGTGTATTGCAACAATATTGACAAGATGACGTAAGTGGTAATCGGCTAAAAATTCTAAAAAATATCTCATGATATTTCAACCGTGGAATTGATAGCTTGAAAATTACAGCATTGTCCAATCACAAACCAAGAATATTAAACAACTACATTAGAATTTGCTCTTGAGAGCTTACATTTATGTTATTTGTATATATGCATTGTCTTTAAATACAGGACAAACTTGATTAATTTTCAATACAATAAGAGAAGGGCTTTTACTTAAAAATTAGCTTTGCATAAAAAAAAAAGAATTGAACAGCACCCCACTCAGTTACCTTTGTCCATTACAAAACATTTATAGACTATATGATGTTTATTTTAACTCATTGTAAAAAAAAAGTAGGGGCAGATGAGGAGTATTTTATTTATTATATTTACATAATTAATTGATTATTTTTCACCTGAAGCAGAGAAAAAAACATCAATTTCATTACACAATTTTGACTCTGGATTGAACCCTGGAAATGCTTCGGAATGTAGGATGTTGTGTCTAACTCTAAAAAAGTTCTGGCGTAGAAAAAAACCCAGTATTCCCCCTACCACACCTGTTCAATTTGAATAATATCCTGTTCAAATAAAATGAAGTGAAAACCTTGATCAGTGTATTTATTTATACACTATACATGATGTAATTAACTGGTGCTTCATTTTGATTAGAACAACGAAAAATCCAAATATCTTTTAAACTATATATTTTTGAGCAGCAAAATAAACGAGAGTTTTATTTAAAATTAGGAGTGCTAACTAATAATGTTACAGTAATGCTTCTTATTGTTTTGGCTGAGGCTGCACTCAGATGAAATTTTGTATGTTGGTTCTATTTTGTTGTAATTTTTCTGGTGGGAGTAGAGATACTTTATAGAAGAGCCATCCGTACGTCAGGTATCTTACCTGTAAAATCTTTCTCTCTGTCACGTGTACTTTAGACGAACCTGACAAGCATTTCTCTCATAAATTATTGTTATATTTTGCATTTTTTGTAAAAGCGGTAAAAAGTCTGACTTATCTCCGGAATGCCAATAGTTTGTAAAAAAGTTGTTTGCCTTTTTCAGTAAGGAAAAGGGAACGAAGAAGCCAATTGTCTCATTTGACAGGGCATTTGAAAGGACATCTAAAGCTTTGGGTGTGTCTTACACTTCAGTGCACCGTATTATGAATGGTAAGAGGCCTTGCAAGTCAAATAGACCCAACGAAAGAGCTAAAATGTTGGACGACTTTGATCATTGTGTTATTAAAAGAGCAATCCGCGGTTTATGTTCACGGAAAATTGCTCCGACCGTCTCAATAACACATAAGGAAATAAAAGATTCTATTAAAATATCAAAGTCTAAACTTACTCTCATTGATCTTAGATATACTTATAAAAAAAATAGGTGATAATCGAAGAGTTGTGTAAGACCAAGTGTCTATTATCATTGATAGGTGTAATTATCTGAGAAAGTGTAAACCAATAGTATCCAACCAGTTAAAATCATTGATAAACTTGTCTATTGACACTGGTGTATTTCCTGATTCTCTTAAAAAAGCTCAGGTCCCAAGAAAAATGACCCATTAAGTAAAACAAATTATAGACCTGGGAGTGTCCTTCCAGTTTTTTCTAAAAATTTTGAAAAGGTATTTGAAACACAATTATCTGATTTTTTCGACACAATAGTTAACCCTTTTTTGTGTGCATTCCGACGTGGACATGGATGCATGCCAGACCACGTTGCTCAGACTTCTAGAAGATTGGCGTGAAGACCTAGACAAAAATTATTTTTAGCAGCAGTTCTGATGGACCTATCAAAGGCTTTTGATTGCCTACCACATGCCATACTGCTAGACAAACTGTCAGCTTATGGAGTTTCAGATCATTCGGTCTCGTTACTAAAATCATACTTATCAAACAGAAAACAACAAATAAAGGTCAATAGTGTTCTGAGCAACTGGGCTGGCATCCATAAAGGGGTTCCGCAAGGACCTATACTTGGATCCCTCTTATTCAATGTCTTCATAAATGATATATTTTTGTTCATTAAAGACAGTTCTCTGTATAATTATGCAGACGATAATACCCTTTCCTTGGGCAGTCACGATTTTGATCTATTTATTTCTACTCTAGAGTCTGACTCAAAACAGCTCATTAAATGGTTCAAAATTAACAAAATGCAGGCTAATCCTGATAAATTTCAAGTTTTGGCAGTGGGGAAGAAAACCTATGAAAAACGTCCAACTATAAATATACAAAATTTTGAACTAACGTGTGAAGACAGTGTTAAATTACTTGGCACTGAGATCGATTATCAATTACATTTTGACACACATATAAGTACAATCTGCAGGAAGGCATCCCAACAGCTGAACATTCTCAAACGTTTAGGCCCCTATTTAAACAAACTTACAATTTTCCATACTTTTATTCTTAGTAATTTTAACTTTTCCCCTTTGGCCTGGCATTTTTGTACGGAGAAAAATTCCAAAAAAGATAGAAAAAGTGCAAGAAAGAGCACTTCATTTTGTGTACGAGGATTACAATAGCTCATATGATAATTTATTGAAAAAAGCAAAGGTGCCTTCCTTGTAGATTCGTAGAATGAAAACTATGGCCCTGGAAACGTTTAAGATTATGAATAAACTGTCGCCATCATGTCTCCATAACCTTGTGCTTTTACGAAATTCAAAATATTATTTTAGATACAACAATATCCTGGACATTCCACAGGTCAGACCATCAAGGTATGGCAAAAAAAACATTTAAATTTGCTGCTGCTACATTGTGGAACAGCCTCCCAGACCATTTCAGGACTGAAAACAGTTTTTCTCAATTTAAGAGCTTAATGCAGTCCTGGAATGGTACTAAATGTTGCTGTTCTGCATGTAGATGACAATATTCTGCTACTGGTTTGCTCTTTTTATTTGCATATAGCTTTAAGATACCGGGGTTATATATTGCTTTGTTTTAGTGCTTGTCATTTTTTTATCCAAACATGCTGAATTTTCTGCTTTCTTATGTCATGCTGCATGTAGATGCCGGTGGCAACCCAGCGAAGTATTGCCACCTGGGCCACAGCCGGCATCTATATACAATATTTGTTTTGATTTACTTCGCATGTTTTATAATGTGTATATTTTATACTGCATGTTGTTTTTTTGTTTTAATATTGATGTATCTGTTTTTATATTCGGTAAAAAGCTCTGTAGAGCTTATGTTATTATGTTATATACATGTCGAATCAAAACAAGATGAACTGTGAGCTAATGCTCACATATGTTACCCCCGCTGTTCGGCAAACAGGAAGTAGGAATCTGGCGAGTCAAAAAACGCTTCCCACGATATGAGGTACCTATATGAAGCTTGTGACGAAATATCAGATTTCTGCCATCAATAGTTGCTGAGGAAAATGCGACGAAAAATGAGAATATATGTTCAATGTGCATAAAAATCAACAAAGTCGGCAAACAGGAAGTAGGAATCTGATGGGTCCAAAAACACTTCCCACGATATGGGGTACCAATATGAAGCTTGTGACCAAATATCAGATTTCTGCCATCAATAGTTGCTGAGAAAAATTTTACGAAAAATGTGCATATGTTCAATGTGCATAAAAACCAACTAAGTCGGCAAACAGGAAGTAGGAATCTGACGGGTCCAAACACGCTTCCCACAATATGGCATACCTATACGAAGCTTGTGACCAAATATCAGATTTCTGCCATCAATAGCTGCGGAGAAAAATGCGACAAAAAATGAGCATATATATGTTAAATGTGTATAAAAGCCAATTAAGTCGGCAAACAGGAAGTAGGAATCTGACGGGTCCAAAAACACTTCCCACAATATGGCATACCTATATGAAGCTTCTGACCAAATATCAGATTTCTGCCATCAATAGTTGCTGAGAAAAATGCGACGAAAAATATCTTGGGATGGACAGGCGGAAGGATGGACAGAGGAAACCAGTAGAAGACTAGACTAGACACTTCGGCATCGGGACAAATCGGCACCAGGACACTTCGGCACCTATGTGAGACATTTTGGTACCAAGACAATTCGGCACCTCAAAAAGACAAATCGGCACTTGTGTTTTTTTCTTTGATTTTACGTACAAAACTCATGAATCATGAATCACACTAAATATTTCAAAGTTATCAGAAAAAAAAATGGAGAAATTCTCTGTTTTAGCAATACAAATTCCATGAAAATCCACAGGCGCTTGTGTAGAGTCAAAAATTTGCTGGCTATGTACCGAAAATATTTTGGGTACATAGCAAGCATATTTTTGACACAAGCGCCTGTGAAAATCTGACAAAAATTATGTCTTGCCTATTTTGCATATAAAGTGAAGTAGGTTCTTAAAACAATAAAAATCCATACACATAATTTTCTTATCGTTATATGTTAAATCAACAATGCAAACAAAAGCTGTAAACATTTGATCACTACTTTTGATCTTAATTAAGAGAGTTAATAATGGCTTCTTTTAAAGAATATTTAAATCAATTATGTTTTGATTGCATTTAAACGATCATTGACTTTTTTGTTTTTTAAACGATCATTGATTTTATTAAAAAAAAAAGCTAATCACGTTTGTTTGAAAGAAAATGCGGTGCCGATTTGTCCTGGTACCGATTTGTCTTGATACCGAACTGACTTGGTGCCGAACTGTCTTTTTCAATGGGTGCCGAAATGTCTTGGTGCCGAATTGTCTTGTTACCAAACTAGTATACCCCCTCCCCCTCCGGGGAGTGGGGTATAATAAAGTTTTCTTATCTTATCTTATAAAGATCAAATCTTTTAGGGAAGCAGGGTATGATATCGTGTACCTGGATGAAACATCGGTTAACCAAAATCACTGCAAATATTATATGTGGCTTCCGAATGATGGGTCTGATGCCCCAAAAATACCCTCGGGCAAAGGCAAACGCTTGATTGTTTTACTTGCAGGTACGCGAAGTGAGGGTTTGATTGATGGCTGCGAATTAGTGTTTCTGGCCAATTCAAAGGATGGTGACTATCACCAGGAGATAAATATTTTTGTCTTTCTTGAGTGGTTTGAAAATCAATTGATACCTGCTCTGAAAAATCCTAGCTTGGTTGTGTTAAATAATGCAAGTTATCACAATGTTAAAACAGAAGATATGGTGTGCCCAAATTTTAGTCAAATCTATATTACACAACACAACATTCCCTTTTCTGCTACTGATACCAAAAAAGTATTATATGAAAAAAATAAAACAAAAAAGACCCCCCAGTAGTTTATAAAACAGATAAAATTGCTAATTTACATGGACATGAAGTAATAAGAACCCCTGTTCGACACTGTGAACTTAACCCGATAGAATTAATATGGGCGCAAGTCAAAGGTTTCGTGGCTAAAAGCAATACCACCTTCCGATTAAAAGATGTTAAAGAACTCACGTATGCTGCTTTCGGAAAAATTGTGGTCACAATGTGAAAAAGAATACTGCAAAGAAAACTGTATAGATAGAAGTGTCATAGAACCTATTATCATTGATTTTTGTGATGATGACTCGGATGACGAAATGGGTTGAAGTATAATCATATTATGTATAATAGACAGAGAAAGTGTTAAAATCGAATAAATGTCACGTTTAAGTCAATGCCGAAAATATTTGGAACATGTGTCTGCCAATTGATTAAAGTTTAAGAACAGTTGTAACTGTTGAAACTATCTGAGGTCAGATGAATTTATTAACTTATATATTGACTATAACACATACACAAAACAACTTGATGCAAAACAAAGAAAAAAAAAGATAAACAGGGACAGTTTATAATCCAACCGAAAACCAAACACAAAACGGGCCTTATATTTATGAAAAGTCAAAACAAACAAAGACAAAGATCGAAACTTCGGATTCCTGTTTTGGATAAGCACTTCGAGGAGGAATAGGTTAAATATATCTTTCCAAACTTTTAGCACACGTTTGAGTTGAAAGATATACATGTAACTTGGTTTAGTAGAATAGTTACGTGAAACAATTGCAAGTATCAATGATTCATCAATAATCATTGCAGTTTTTAGGTATTCTTTACCAATGCTAAGTTGCAAGTTTGGTAAAAAAATAGTTCACAAAATGACAGTGCTCAATGTCATGTTCTACCCCCCCCCCCTTTTCCCCCAATAAAATCAACCTTCCAATTGGTCTCTGAGGTTCTATAATATAAAAATGTACTAATTTTACGAGCATTTTTTTAATTAGGTTGTTGCACAATCTCAAAATTCATGTTTCGTTCCGTTTTCTTACATGTGTCGTAATCGACTTTGTACCAAAAAGATCTACATTATGAATTGTTTGTCTTATAAATTTCATATAAAACGTCATTACTTTCGGAAATAACAAATTCAAAATACCTTGTGTAAAATACAATTAATGTGACTAAGGTATTATTTCTGTTTGTAAAACTTCGAAAGTATTATGCTTATTCTGAAATTACGGAGTATTTCGTAAAATAATATGAATAAAGAAATTGTGACTCTCCTGGTAAAAACAAAGAATAGTTGTAAAATACAAATACTTTATTGGTCTGGAATCTCAATGTGAATGCCAAAAAGAGTAAAACACACGTTTTTAAAGAAGATGGAGCACATGCTGTGAGATTCCAGATTTCTTTGTTTTACCAATAAAATTTCTTGTTACAAAATATTAATTTGGGGATCGTAATTTCATTGGGCAACTAATTTTTGTGACTTATTCTCAAAGTTGACACATATCGTAGAAACATGCAATTAGCGCTAACTTTGAACTAATTTGACAAGAGAGTGTTAATTGAAGAAAGCTGGCTTTAATCTGTCAGGATTATCTATACATTATCTATGTGTCTTTTTTACCTTTTTTCTCAGTTTGAGATGTTTACTTTTCACCTTAAATTTCTTGACATGTTTGAACAATAAATTGTTAATGCAACTTAACACGAATAAACAAAAACTAACAAAATATGGGAAAATGTAAGTTTTTCGATTTATAATGAACTATAGCTAAATACCTCAAATATCTAATATTAAATTTTAACTAAACTTGAAAATAAATATTTTTTTCTTGTAAAGCTGTTATTAGATTCAGTTTGAAATTTTCAATTTGTAAACTGAGAAATATAACACATGTATAAATTCAAAATGTCATACAGAATCGAACAAAATGACAATGATATATTCTTCATATTATATATCAAGACTTCATTTTTGTTCACTATTAAAGACAGAAATGCTATATATTTAGTTAAAAAATAAAAATAACGAAAAATTTCCAAGTCCAATTAATTTTACAGGTAAATATTTTACAGGTAAAAATCAATGAACTTCAATAGTGCGTGTAGGAGATGGTGACGGGCTCTATGGAGAACAATGGAATCTTTCGGGTGACCATCGAGTGTCTATTGTCCTCAGGGATTTAAACCCATGGCCACAGGCTGTTCTCTTTCATAGACTTATCCCCTCCGTATTTCATCAAACTTTGTCAAAATATACACCCAAAAATTCCTTTAAAATGCGATTTTTCTATATGAGCAGGGCCAAATCCGTTCACTTTCTGGTCTGCAAACTTCCAAATTAAATTAGCACCCTTGATTCTCTACACAACTCTTGTTTACACTTCTACTCTAAAATCTACAGTTTAAAAGATATTTCAAATTTTCGTTATTCTAATCAAAAAATTATTACTTCTATTATTGTACAAAATGTTCACAAGAATATTTCAACATTGACAGCATGACTGCTGTTAAAGTAATATTACTCCAGTTTTGGGTGAAGACAATTTTCCTCTGAACATTCAATTTGGAATACGGTGGTACCTTTACTAAGCTATTCATTCATGTTTCAAGTCGAAATATGTTCCCAACAACTAGAAATCTGCAAATCCGTGTGCATGTTTATCGTCCTCGCCATTGTTGTGGAGACTGATTAACTTTCGGTTGCTTTGTTCCGATGATTGCTGATCATGACCTTGTGAAGACAAGTTTTGGTCCGGTGATTGCTGATCATGATCTCGTGAAGAAAAGATAAATGATCATGGATGCTGAGGTAAACACGCACACATTCCTCACAATGATTATTTCAGGAATCTGTCTGTTTCATGTCGTGTGAACCAATTTTTTGTTGTTGCAATTATTCCTATATATGTGGTACACACGGAATATAATATATATTTTGTTCTTCAAATGAACATTGCGCACAAGCGTTAATCTCCCCGAAAGAGTTCAAATCTTGGGTCACGAGCATATCATTTGCATTACTGTACGGACAACAGAATCATCTGCTGTCAAATATTTTGCGATTTGCTCTTAAAATCTGCTTTTGAGCGGATTTTTAATGTTATGCAGTTGATTTTAGTTAAAATTAGGTGACATAATAAGTGCAAATATTTAATCCAAAATTTCCACGATACTTGCCTTTCATATTACTTTAAAACTGCAATGGGCTACATCAAAATTTAACAAGAGAGAGGTTTATGGTACCTGTTGTATTATTTAACAACATTTATTGTCTATTTCTTGTAGAATAAACATTACAGGGTTCAAACACCTTTGACTCAAATTACTCAGTTCTGAAAAACAGAGCTATAAAGAATATTATACCAAAGGCATCTGAACATGCATGTTGGATTTCTATATTCAAATTTATTTAAAGTCAATTTATTCCATTTTAGGGGGCAATTAGTTCTGAGCATTTCTATATACAAAGTTTGGACCCAATTTTATTTCTGCACTTTGGGTTTTTAAAAGTGATATGCAAAGGTTTTAAGTTATTGATTTTATTGCTTTACTCGATAAAGATACATATATA
This sequence comes from Gigantidas platifrons, assembly GCA_002080005.1. Classification (NCBI taxonomy): domain Eukaryota; kingdom Metazoa; phylum Mollusca; class Bivalvia; order Mytilida; family Modiolidae; genus Gigantidas; species Gigantidas platifrons. The sequence continues at coordinate 898,510 of MJUT01020951.1, read as the reverse complement.
CACTACGACAAAAGTTAAGCACCACCCTATATTTTTATCGATATATTTTTTTACATCAATACTGTTAAAACAATAAAATAGATATCACCATTTTTCTTACACTTCTTAAAAGACTACAACAAGGGCTCTAAAATTACCAATCTACGAAGTATTTATCATCCTGAAAGACGTGACTATGGCGTGGCAAAAATGGGGTTCAAAACAGGTGCTGGAAAAACGTAGAACCAGTTTGTCTTTGATGGAAGTTTTTAACATTGCATTAAAATGCAGAGTCTTCAGATTTTAAAAACTTTTAAATGCATCAATTGTGCGTATGTGTAAGGCATAAAAATCAATAACGAGTATATCCACCACGTTTATTGTGAAGTTCTGTAACATGCCTCGTCATGCTTTGCACAAGACGCCTAAGCCGTTCTTGGGGGAATTGTTGCCACTCCTGTAAGATAGCAGTTCTTAATTTGTCAATATTTTGACATTTTGGATTGCGTTGGTTAATTTTTCGGTCAATAAAGTCCCATACATGCTCTATAGGGTTCATGTCTGGCGACATCGCAGGCCATGGAATTGTCTGAACAGTCTCTTGCTGTAAAAATGTTGTACAATTCGGGCTCTATGTGGCCTAGCGTTGTCGTCCATCAACATTGACCTGTCAGCCAACGCATGATTGTCGAAATGGGGGACTAAGCGCGGGGCGAGCACATTGTCACGGTATTTTTGGCTTGTCATATTACAATCAAGAACGTACAAGTCCAACTTACAGTCAAAGGAAAAACAACCCCAGACAGCTACACCCCACCCCTAAAAGCAGTTGTGCCCAAAATGTGGTTGTCCTGAAATGAAGTGTTTCGTTGGCGCCAAACCCTTGCACGACCGCCGATAGGGCGTAACAAAAAATGACTTTCATCAGACCAGTTGACTCTTCTCCATGTGCGAATAATCCACCCCAAATGATCATGTGACCAGTCAAATCGAGCATGGCGATGACGTAATGTCAATTGTGGACGTTTTATGGGTCGTCGCGCTCGCATTTCCTGATGGTGGAGGCGTCTGATTACAGTGCGTGTGCTAATGTGGCCTCCAAACGCTAAATTACCACGAAGTGCACCAGCTGTACTGAATGGCCGTTGCTGCGCCCGTCTGGATATGAGCCGGTCCTCTCTCGGCGTCGTTTTGCGAGGTCTACCTGCACGTGGGCGGTCATTAACATTCCCCGTTTGATGAAAACGCTGCATCAGTCATACAATGATGGAATGGTTAGCCCTGAAGTGGTCTGCCACCCTTCTATGGCTAAAACCACCGCTATGCTTGTCAACAGCTTGTCACCTCTCTGGTATGGTTAATTTTCGCCGCACCATACCAAACCAATAGAAAATGAAACTTAAAACTCTGCACAAAAAAATCAGCTTTCGTTCGCAAACACAAATGTTGAAAAGTACACGTGGCACTTTGCACACCCTGTCATATACACATAAATAAAAATCGATCAATAACCTGTTTCACAGGTAAGTATGTGTGTACAGGTAACGAAAACAGCAAACCGATTTGAAATAAGTTCATTATTAGAAAAGATATTATTGAAACAAGTCAGGTGGTGCTTAACTTTTGTCGGACTGTATATAATGCTGAAAAATCAAATTTACGACGCCCTGTGTGTCACCGTTTACATGTAAAGACAGATAAATTTACGGTTGATTGTCAAAGTTTAACATGATTATCTCCCTTTGTAAAACCAATAGTGTGACGTCATTTGGTTCATATCAGTCTGCTGCGCCTACGAGGATAACATGGTTTCTCGATATTCTGATGATAAAAGTAACCAAAGTGACATCCCAGATATCAATCAACATTAAACAAGAATTCTGAGCATATTGCACATAGCAATACATTGTCCCCTACTGGCCGCAAAAATCAGAGGACCTAAAATATTAGAAGTATCATCTTGCAGTGACTAGATTTTAAATTCAAGGGCCATAACTCAGCCAAAAATCATTCGACCGGAACGAAATTCGAACTTAAACTGTTAAAAATACCACATATCAAGTCAATATATCAAAGGACGTAAAAAAAAAGGCCGGACAACTTAAAATTTGATAAAAAAATATAAGTTCAAGGGCCATAACTCAGCCACAATCATTCGACCGGAACGAAATTCCAACTTAAACTGTAACTCATATAGATATAGCCACATACCAAATATCAAGTCAATATAGCAAAGGACGTAAAAAAAAGTCCGGAAAACTTAAAATTTCAACAAAAAATACAAGTTCAAGGGACATAACTCAGCCAAAAATAATTCGACCAAAACGAAATTCGAACTTAAACTGTAACTCGTATAGATATAGCCACATACCAAATATCAAGTCAATATATAAAAGTGCGGACAACTTAAAATTTGAACAAAAAATACAAGTACAAGGGCCATAACTCAGTTAAAAATCATTCGACCGGATAGAAATTCCAACTTAAACTGTAACTTGTCTAGAAATAGCCACATTCCAAATATCAAGTCAATATATCAAAGGACGTCAAAAAAAAGTCTGGACAACTTAAATTTTGAACAAAAAATACAAGTTCAAGGGCCATAACTCAGCTAAAAATAATTCGACTGGAACGAAATTCGACATTAAAATGTAACTCATCTAGATATAGCCACATACCAAATATCAAGTCAATATATCAAAGGACGTAAAAAAAAAAGTTCGGACAACTTAAAATTTGAACAAAAAATACAAGTTCAAGGGCTATAACTCAGCCAAAAATCATCCGACCGAAAAAAATTTGACATTAAACTGTAACTCATCTAGATATAGCCACATACCAAATATCAAATCAATATATTAAAGGACGTCAAAAACGTCCAGACAACTTAAAATTTGAACAAAAAATACAAGTTCAAGGGCCATAACTCAGCCAAATATCATTCGACCGGAACGAAAGTGGAACTTAAACTGTAACACGTCTAGAAATAGCCGCATTTCAAATATCAAGTCAATATATCAAAGGACCTCAAAATAAAGTCCGGACAACTTAAAATTTGAACAAAAAATACAAGTTCAAGGGCCACAACTCAGCCAAAAATCATTCGACAGGAATGAAATTCGAACTTAAACACATCTAGATATAGCTACATACCAAATATTAAGTCAATATATCAAAAGAAGTAAAAAAAAGTCCGGACAACTTAAAATTTGAACAAAAAATACAAGTTCAAGGGCCATAACTCAGCCAAAAATCATTCGACCGGAACGAAATTCGACATTGAACTGTAACTCATCTAGATATAGCCACATACCAAATATCAAGTCAATATATCAAAGGACGTAAAAAAAAATTTCGGACAACTTAAAATTTGAACAAAAAATACAAGTTCAAGGGCTATAACTCAGCCAAAAATCATTCGACCGAAAAAAATTTGACATTAAACTGTAACTCATCTAGATATAGCCACATACCAAATATCAAATCAATATATTAAAGGACGTCAAAAACGTCC
>MJUT01020951.1:856096-894693 GCA_002080005.1 Gigantidas platifrons | reverse complement strand
TCAAAATAAAGTCCGGACAACTTAAAATTTGAACAAAAAATACAAGTTCAAGGGCCATAACTCAGCCAAAAATCATTCGACCGGAACGAAATTCGACATTGAACTGTAACTCATCTAGATATAGCCACATACCAAATATCAAGTCAATATATCAAAGGACATAAAAAAAAAGTTCGGACAACTTAAAATTTGAACAAAAAATACAAGTTCAAGGGCTTTAACTCAGCCAAAAATCATTCGACCGAAACAAAATTCGACATTAAACTGTAACTAATTTAGATATAGCCACATACCAAATATCAAGTCAATATATTAAAGGACGTCAAAAACGTCCAGACAACTTAAAATTTGAACAAAAAATACAAGTTCAAGGGCCATAACTCAGCCAAATATCATTCGACTGAAACGAAAGTGGAACTTAAACTGTAACACGTCTAGAAATAGCCGCATTTCAAATATCAAGTCAATATATCAAAGGACATCAAAATAAAGTCCGGACAACTTAAAATTTGAACAAAAAATACAAGTTCAAGGGCCATAACTCAGCCAAAAATCATTCGACCGGAACGAAATTCGACATTAAACTGTAACTCATCTAGATATAGCCACATACCAAATATCAAGTTAATATATCAAAGGACGTAAAAAAAAAATCCAGACAACTTAAAATTTGAACAAAAAATACAAGTTCAAGGGATATAACTCAGCCAAAAATCATTCGACCGAAACAAAATTTGACATTAAACTGTAACTCATCTAGATATAGCCACATACCAAATATCAAGTCAATATATTAAAGGACGTCAAAAACGTCCGGACAACTTAAAATTTGAACAAAAAATACAAGTTGAAGGGCCATAGCTCAGCCAAATATCATTCGACCGGAACGAAAGTCGAACTTAAACTGTAACACGTTTAGAAATAGCCGAATTTCAAATATCAAGTCAATATATCAAAGGACGTCAAAATAAACTCCGGACAACTTAAAATTTGAACAAAAAATACAAGTTCAAGGGCCACAACTCAGCCAAAAATCATTCAACAGGAACAAAATTCGAACTAAAACACATCTAGATATAGCTACATACCAAATATTAAGTCAATATATCAAAAGAAGTAAAATAAAAGTCCAGACAACTTAAAATTTGAACAAAAAATACAAGTTCAAGGGCCATAACTCAGCCAAAAATCATTCGACCGGAACGAAATTCGGGCTTAAACTGTAACTCATCTAGATACAGCCACATTCCAAATATCAAGTCAATATATCACATGACGTCAAAAAAAAGTCCGGAAAACTTAAAATTTTAATGTGACGGACGGACAGACGGACGGAACCTAAAACTATAGTCCGCTTCGGCTTCGCCGGTAGGGGTCTAAAAAGATATAAAAAACATCTAAATTTAAGAAAAACCAAAAGCATCTAATTTGATATAAAAAATATGAACAAATATATACCTTACTTTTGTACTTACATCTAGACCATTTGCTAGGGAAATTTATAAATATGCTTTTCTCAAAAAATATTGTATGTGAAATGTGACTCTGGTTATTTGTACATGAAATATTACCTTCACATTCCTTTTAATGCCTGTTTACATAAAGTGCATTACTTATTACTTGTCAGTAACTGTTGAATGGAGAACAGCGAGATGTGGAATTCATGTCTGTGACACACTATGGCATCATAGCCTTCAATTTTTTAGTTATAATTTCTAAAGACTTACACCATAAAGTGTCATTTTACACCTTTCCGAGAGATACAAAATTCAACTAGGATACCTAAAACTTATGTCTCCCCTTTATGAGGCCATCTGTACAACAACCTATTTCGAAAGACAAAAACGTGATGGCCCGGACAAGAAAATACTATTTAAAAATGTTTTACTTGACCTTGAGGTCAAAGGTCAAGGTCCCACAAAGGTCATTACGGTAAACGACACACCGCCTTATGGTCATGCACCCACATACCAAATATCATTGACCTATCTCGAGAGACAAAAATGTTATGGCCCAGACAAGAAAATAGTATCTAAAAATCAATTATTTGACCTTGAGGTCAAAGGTCAAGGTCCCACGAAGGTCATTACGATATGCGACACACCACCTTATGGTCATGCACCCACATACCAAATAAATACTAGTAAAAAACAATTATTTGACCTTGAGGTCAAAGGTCAAGGTCCTACAAAGATCATTTTGGTACGCGACACATAGCCTTATGGCCATGCACCCACATTCCAAATGTCATTGACCTATCTCGAAAGAAAAAAATTTTATGGCCCAGAAAAGAAAATGGTATTTAAAAAACAATAATTTGACCTTGAGGTCAAAGGTCAAGGTCCCACGAAGGTCATTATGGTATACGACACACCACCTTATAGTCATGCACCCACATACCAAAGAAACAGTATTTAAAAAACAATTATTTGACCTTGAGGTCAAAGGCCAAAGTCCCACGAAGTCATTACGGTACGCGACACACAGCCTTATGGTCATGCACCCACATACCAAATCTCGATAGACAAAAATGTTATGGCGCGGACAAGAAAATACTATTTAAAAAACAATTATTTGACCTTGAGGTCAAAGGTCAAGATCTCACGAAGGTCATTATGGTACGCGACACACCGCCTCCTTATGGTCATGCACCCACATACCAAATATAATTGACCTATCTGGAAAGACAACAAGTTGTGGTCAAGACAAGCTTCGCTGAGAAGAAGCAGAAGAAGTGGAAGCAGAAGAAAAAATCAGACTAAAACAATATGTCTCCCTTCGTTCGAAGGGGAGACATAATAAGATTAAAAACCTTTTCATAATATATGTCTACGATTTTAGGGGACCCACTACCATTAACCATTAAAAATAATGTGAGTCCCCAAAAATAAATGGTCCCAATAATGCTTTTGTGTACCTTAGGGACCCACTACCTATATCCACGATTCATATCATAAAACTACAACATTAACCATAGAAAATAATGTGAGTCCCCTAAAGTAAATCATTCCTATAATGCCTTGAGGTACTTTAGGGGACCCACTACCATATATACCTGGTTCATGTCATAAGACAACATTCGTTATAGAACATAAAGTGAGTCCCCTAAACTTTGTAAAGTACCTAATAACTATAATGAGACAACAAAACCAGGTGTCATAGAACAAAAATGATACACTGAGTCCCTTCAGGTTTTTTTGAGGATATGTAGAGTCCCCTAAACTACATGAAGGCCTGACACACTGATTCACCAAAACAGAAAATTTTACACAATCTACAACAAACATCGTTGTACCGTCTTCAACAATTGACAACAGTCCACACTGTACGACAATGTACATGCATCTCTTAAAAGGGGATGAAAATTTGATTCTGAGGGGCATCTGGAAGTTTGTTGGAAATAAATATTCTGTCCAGGTCATGAGCAAAAATAAAATAAATATCCTGCCACGCAACGAAACGAAACGAAATACAGCATAATGAAACGCAAAAATAGACGACTTAATAATAAATGAAAAATATATATTAAAAAATGTTGCTTGTAAACATCAGAGCGAAGAAGGTTTTTTTTCAGAATAACCAAATTTTTGCGTAAAAAAATTGGGGGGTTTTGTCATTGTGTTATCCTTGCTTGCTAAGATAATGACAAAATTGTTTACACGTATATGCTTATAAATTTTGTGGTTTATTTAGCATAAAAAACAAACGAACGTGTTTGACTGCGAGATATTTGTGCAGTTAAGGGGCGATGTAAATGAATTTCGACAATGCTCAGTTAAACATCATACATATATATTTCTCTTGATTTAGTCAGTCAAATTTAGAGACTAAATAATATTTCATAGATTTGAAAACAAACAATCCATTTCATTTCTTCATTTCTCTCTGTAATATTTTCCCGATGCAAGTCAAAAAAATATCTTTTCACGTTTGAAAGCCAGGATAATTTTCTCGTTTTTGAGTTGTCATATTTGGGGTTACACGTCGACAATCTAGTCTCCTTTTAGGTCATTAAAATTAGCCTTTTAAAACGAGATATACAATTATATTGAAGATGTGGGATAACATCACATATAGCAAATAACATGTGTTCAAACATTTTCCCAAATTTGACGACATTGGATATCATGTCGAAATTTGGATAACAAAACGTTACATATTGACTCATCATTGATAAAGCTACATATATAATAGAAATAATTATTACTATTATTATTAATATAAAGAGCAACAGCCCATACCCAGAAGTGTTGTTTGGCAAGTATGCCTTTCTACTCAAAGATGTTGCACACTACGTCGTGCTAAGAATACCCCCACTCGTTCATTTGTGTCAAATTTGTATATATCTCAACACTCATTACCAGAAAATGGATCACAAACTAATCTGAAACATCGAGAAAAATTCTAAGTCGCGCGGTAAACAGGAAGTAGATGTGCGGTAAACCTCGAAAAGGGGAGACACGGTACAAGTCATCATGCCAAAGCCATATATCAAATATAAAATCATTTCTTCCAGTAGAAGCTGCGATATCTGTTACGAAAGTTTTCATTACGGCAATCATGAAAAATTCTAAGTCGTGCGGTATGAGTGGGGGTATAATATACTGTGCATCGGGGTGATTGGGGGCTAATAATGTTTTCGGCTGAAGCAAAGAATTTCTTTTTCTGACATCTTCGCTTAGAAAGCTGAACGGTTCCCTCCTTTTGTATACATTGATAATATTTACGGTCTGCACTGATTTGAAAGCACAGAAAAAACACAGAATTGAAAATAATTTGAACTTTTTTTCACACGGTTTTATACCAAAACACATCATGGCACGACAATAACTGTTTGACATTTGTTATGAAGACTGACCTATAAGCACGATGAACACACGAGGGGATATCCCAGAAACAATGCAAAAACAGTATTCTTTCTATTCATTTATATTTTTACCAGCATATTTGTTTAATCAGCATACTTAACCTTTAACAGTAGCTTAATTAACAGTAAATTTACCAATGTCAGCCCACCAAACTGTTTTGCACACAAAGAAGGGATATGGTAGGATTATCTTTGTCCCCCCCACCCCTCCAAAAAAAAAAAAAAATCAACAATATACAGAAAGGAAGTGAATGCCGTCACGACAGGAGATTTTTAAAGGAAATAAGCATGATTGATATTTCCCGCGGTTTTAAACAGGCAAGTTTCGCCTGGACTATTTCGCACAAACAACTTGTGAAAATTAAAAATTATTACCATTTTATATCAGCGTACTCAAATCACAATCTAAAAATATGTAAATCTTAATAAAAGTTATGTACCTTTATATTTCACCTTTAATTCAAAAAAAAATTTGCAGTTGTATAAAAATTGATGACAATGCAAATGTACCACAATTGGTCCTTTTGTCCTTGTGAGTTAAAAAAGAGGCCCTATATGTATTACTTATTTACGGTACTACTAAGGTGTTTTGTTAGAAAACAATATGGCATAATATGAGTGAATCACATTGGAATACTTTGTAACTAATGTGACTGGTCGTGTTCTTTCAAACAACACATCTACATTTCTGATATGAGTGTTTTTCAGACATGACATCTACATTGATGACATCAGTGTTTTTCACATGAAATCTACAATTATAACATCAGAGTATTCCGGACATGACATCTACATTTATGACATCAGTGTTTTTTTTCAGACATGACATCTAGATTATGACATCAGTGTTTTTTCAGACATGATATTTACATAATGACATCAATGTTTTTCGAACATGACATCTACATTCATAACATCAGTGTTTTTCAGACATGACATCTGCATTGATGACTTCAGTGTTTTCAGACATGGCATTTACATTTATAACATCAGTGTTTTTAGATATGACATTTACATTTATAATATCAGTGTTTTTCAGACATGATATCTACATTGATGACATCAGTGTTTTTCAGATATGACATCTACATTTATAATATCAGTGTTTTTCTCTACACAAAATACATGATGTAATTAACTGGTGCTTATCTGAAATTGACTCAAATTACTCAGTTCTGAAAAACAGCTATAAATAATATTATACCAAAGGCATCTGAACATGCATGTTGGATTTCTATATTCAAATATTTAAATGTGAAATGCAAAGGTTTTAAGTTTTAAGAGACCTTATATGTATTACTTATTTGTTACTTACGCAGGCATCAGATTGTACTGACTCTTCTTCACTAGATGACTAAAATGTAACATAATATAAAATGAATGTTACTGCATCTAAATATTATGTGCATGGTAAATTTTATAATTGTCCAGCAATCATATTTACGGTATTAACAAGGTGTTTTTGTTAGAAAACAATATGGTCTAATAAGGGTAAATCACACTGGAATACTTTGTCACTAATGTGACCGGTTGTGTTTTTTCAGACATGACACCTACATTTATGATATCTGTCTATTTCAGACATGACATCTACATTGATGACAAAGGTGTTTTTCAGACATGACATCTACATTGATGACATCAGTGTTTTTTCAGACATGGCATCTACATTGATGACATCAGTGTTTTTCAGATATGACATCTACATTGATGACACCAGTGTTTTTTCAGACATGGCATCTACATTGATGACATCAGTGTTTTTCAGACATGACATCTACATTTATGACATCAGTGTTTTTCAGACATGACATCTTCATTGAAGACATCAGTGTTTTTCAGACATGATATCTGCATTTATGATGCCAGTGTTTTTCAGATTTGACATCTACATTATGACATCAATGTTTTTCAGACATGATATTTACATTAATGACATCACTGCTTATCTTTATACAATATACATGACATAAGTAACTGGTGCTTCATCAGAAACACCTTGTTAATACTAAATATTAATGTGCATGGTAAATTTTATAATTGTCCAGCAATCATATTTATGGTATTAAAGGTATATTGTCTACCACATTTGTATTTTTTCATATGCAAAATTATTGTTTTCCGTACTGACCTTCATAAAATGAAGATTAAACACCAAATTATTGGCGAATACGCTTGAAACGTTAACATTCAAACAACATTAAACGAGCGTGACAATCATAAAGTGTTTGAATCTTAACAGTATTTTCCTTACCTCAAAGCTAAACCCCCGAGAATTCCAAATTTCCGTTTTGATAGGTGGCGCTGTTACTTTCACTTTGAATTTTTTGTCATCCTGGACAATAATTCCGATAACGATAGTTTTGGGTCTTTTTTGTCCAAAAAAAGAACACCAATCGTATATTTTGCAGCATAACTGTTTAATGATAGCTTAAACAAATCATTTATGGACAGTTAAAAATTTTCAAATAAATCGTAGACAGTATGCCTATAACATGGTGTTTTTTGTTAGAAAACAATATGGTCTAACAAGAGTTAATCACATTGGATCCTTTGTAACTAATGTGACAGGTCGTGTTTTTTCAGATATCACATCTACATTTATGACATCAGTGTATTTCAGACATAACATCTACATTGATGACATTAGTGTTTTTCAGACATGACATCTACATTCATGATACCAGTGTTTTTCAGACATAATATCTACATTTATTATGTCAGTGTTTTTTTAACCTGACATCTACATTGATGACTTCAGTGTTTTTCCGACATGACATCTACATTGATGACATCAGTGTATTTCACATGACATATACATTTATGACATCAGTGTATTTCAGATATGACATATATAAATGACATCAGTGTATTTCAAACATGACATCTGCAATGATGACATCAGCGTTTTCAAACATGACATTTACATTTATAACATCAGTGTTTTCAGAAATGACATCTACATTTATAACATCAGTGTTTCTCAGACAAGACATCTACATTGATGACATCAGTGGTTTTCTTTATACAATATACATGATGTAATTAACTGGTGCTTCATCAAAAACACCTTGCTAGTACTGTGCAAAATGTTCAAAAGAATATTTCAACATTGACAGCATGACTGGTGTTAAAAGTGCAAGGAGTTATATCAAAATTTAACCAGAGAGAGGTTTATGGTACCTGTTGTATTATTTAACAACATTGAATGTCTATTTCTTGTAGAATAAACATTACAGGATTCAAACACCTTTGACTCAAATTACTCAGTTCTGAAAAACGGAGCTATAAAGAATATTATACCAAAGGCATCTGAACATGCATGTTGGATTTCTATATTCAAATTTATTTAAAGCCAATTTATTTCATTTCAGGGGAGACTTAGTTCTGAGCTTTTCTATGTACAAAGTAAAGTTTGGACCCAATTTTATTTCTGCACTTTGGGTCTTTAAAGGTGAAATGCAAAGGTTTTAAGTTATTGATTTTATTGCTTTACTCGATAACGATACATAAATAATGCCGAAAAACTAAATCTATGATGCCCTGTGTGTCACCGTTTACATGTAGACAGGTAAATTTAGTTGATTGTCAAACGTTTAACATGATTATCTCCCTTTGTTAAGCCAAGAGTGTGATGTCATTTGGTTCATAAGTCTGCTGCGCCTACAATGATAACATGGTTTCTCGATATTCTGATGATGAAAGTGACCAAAGTGACATCTAAGATATCAATTCAACATTAAAAAAAACATATAAATTTAAGAAAAACCAATAGCATCTAATTTGATATAAAAAAATATGAACAAATATATACCTTACTTTTGTACTTACAATCTAGACCATTTGCCAGAGAACTTTATAAACATGTTTTTCTCAAAATATATTGTATATGAAATGTGAATGATAAATACTAGTAACTCTGGTTATTTGTACATGAAATATTACTTCCACATTCTCCTCCCTTTAATGCCTTTTTACATAAAGTGCATTCCTTATGACTTGTCAGTAATCGTTGAATGGAGAACAGCGAGATGCGGTATTCATGTCTGAGAGTCTTCATTTTTTAGTCATAATTTCTAAAGACTTACCCTATAAAGTGTCATTTTACACCTTTCCAAGAGAAACAAAATTCAATAAGATTAAAAACCTTTTCATAATATATGTCTACGATTTTAGGGGACACCCTACAAGTCTCCAAAAGTAAATGGTCCCTATAATGCCTTTGTGTACTTTAGGGACCGACTACCTATATCCACGATTCATTTCATAAGACAATAACATTAACCATAAAAAATAATGTGAGTCCCCTAAGGTAAATGATTCCTATAATGCCTTGTACTTTAGGGGACCCACTACCATATATACCTGGTTCATGTCACAAGACAACATTCATTATAGAACATAATGTGAGTCCCCTAAACTTTGTAAAGTACCTAATTACTATCATGAGACAACAAAACCAGGTCTCATAGAACAAAAATGATACGCTGAGTCCCTTCGGTTTTTTTTAGGATATGCAGAGTCCCCTAAACAACATGAAGGTCCAACACACTGATTCACCAAAACAGAAAATTTTACACAATCTACAACAAACATCGTTGTACCGTCTTCAACAATTGACGACAGTCCACACTGTATGACAATGTACATGCATCTCTAAGGGGGTGATATATATTTGATTCTGAGTGGAAAGTTTACTGGAAATAAATATTCTGACCAGGTCATGAGCAAAAATAAAATAAACTTCCTGCCACGCAACGAAACGAAAACGAAATACAGCATAATGAACTGCAAAAATAGACGACTTAATAATAAATGAAAAACATATATATATATATATATATAAATTTCGCTTGTAAACATCAGAGCCAAGGAGGTAACCCAATTTCGACAACGCTCAGTTAAACATCAGACATATATATATCTCTCTTGATTTAGTCGGTCAAATTTAGAGACTAAATAAAATTTCATAGATTTGAAAACAAACAATCCATTTCATTCCTTCATTTCTCTCTGTAATATTTTCCTGATGCAAGTAAAAAAAAATATGTTCTTTTGACGTCCGAAAGCTAGGATCATTTTCTCTTGTTTTTGGGTCATCATATATGGGGCTACACGTCGGCAATCTAGTCTCCTTTCAGTTCATTAAAGTTAGCCTTTAAAAACGAGATATACAATTCTATTGAAGATGTGGGATAACATCACATATAGGAAATAACATGTGTTCAAACATTTTCCCAAATTTAACGATATTGGATATCACGTCGAAATTTGGATAACAAAACGTTACAACTTGACTGGTCATTGATAAAGCAAAATATATAATGAAAATAATTATGACTATTATTATCAATATAAAGAGCAACGGTCTGTACCCAGAAATTTTACTTGGCAAGTAAGCCTTTCTAGTAAAAAAAGTATACTAAGATGTGCATCAGGGTGATTGGGGGGCTAATAATGTTTTCAACTGAGGTAAAGAAAAAAAAATTCTGACAGAAACTAGAGGCTCAGTGGGCTGAGCCTGTGTCGCTCACCTTTCATTCTGCTTTGAGGAAACTTAATACAGAACCTTCCATAGGTGCTTCCCATGGGTACAATTAAACAGAGTTTGGTAGAGTCAGGAGAAGTAACCATTGATTTATATACAGTATACACATATTAAATCAACATAAATCGTACCGGACTCTGTTGTCCGCCATTTTGAATACCGGACTCTATTTACATATCATCTTGTATATATGAATATTTCCACGTTACTTACTATTTTATTCAATCTTTGATAAATTGCCTATAGATAAACACATATACAATAATAATCAATCATTAAATGTACAGAATACATGCTGTAAATCGACGATATTCCTACCGGACTTTATATCCGCCATTTTGAATCTATGAACGATTGCCGATCACCTTGTATATTTCAATAAAAACCTATTATTTATTATTTATTCTCTTGGAAATTATAAGAAATATATCAAAAACAACCAATACCACAGGAATACATAATTTAATATACATATAAACTAATATTTTGCCTCCGGACTCTACCAGACTCTACCGGACTCTGTTTAGTGGTACCGGCTTCCCACCAAATATCAGTTCATTTTGGCAAAGCAGTTTCAGATAAGAACATTTTTAGAAATTGACCAATCTAAAACAGGAATTGCCTCTGGCAGCCATGTTTGTAAATGGATCAAAACGAAATGAGTAATCTCTATAGAGGATCTTTCATAGATGCTTCTGACCATTTGGCAAAGCGGCTTCAGAGGAAAAGCTGTTTTAGAAATTGACCAATAAGAAACAAGACTTGCCGGTGGAAGCCATATTTGTTAATTGATAGTGACGAAATGAGTTATCTTTATAGAGAACCCCCATAAATGCATCCTACCAAGTTTTGGTTCATTTGGCTAAGCAGTTTCAAAGACGATTTTTTAAATTTTTAAATCAGAAACAAAAATTGCCTGTGGCCATCATGTTTGTTAAGGGTTCAGAACGAAATGAGCAATCGGAAGAGGAATTTCCATAGATGCTTCCTACCAAATTTCAGTACATTTCGCCAAACAGTTTCAGAGGGGAAGAATCTAAAAAATCAGCCAATCAGAAACATGAATTGCCTGAGGCGGCCATGTTTGTTAATGGATCGGGACGAAATGAGTAATCACTACAGGGGACCTTCTGTAGATGCTTCCTACCACGTTTCGGTACATTTGGCCAAACGGTTTCAGAGGAGAAGAATTTTAAAAATCAGCCGATCAGAAACAAGAATCGCCTGTGGTGGTCATGTTTGTTAATACATCGGAACGAAATGAGCATTCTTTATAGAGGGCCTTCTATAGATGCTTCCTACCAAGTTTCAGTTCATTTGGCTGAGGGGTTTTAGAGGCATATTTATCTGTAATTCAATTCATACAGATCTGCATTTTACTAATATATATATTTAAATTAGTGTGATCTCCCTTTCCACAGAAAATATGTTTTTAGAAGGCATACAATCATAAACATGAATTGCCTGTGGCGGCCATGTTTGTTAATGGATCGGGACGAAATGAGAAATCTTTATAGAGGACCTTCCATAGATGTTTCCTACCAGGTATCAGTTCATTTGGCCCAGTGGTTTCAGAGTAGAATATTTTCTAAAATAGACCAATCAGTAACAAGAATTGCCTGTGGTGGCCATGTTTGTTAATGGATCGGGACAAAATGAGCAATCTTTATAGAGGACCTTAGCTTCCATAGATGCATCCTACCAAGTTTCAGTTCATTTGGCTGAGGGGTTTCAGGGGAGAAGATTAAAATGTGAAAAGTTAACCGACGACGGACGCTGGACAAAAGCTCACATTGCCTCCAGGTGATGGCAAAAGCTCACATTGCCTTTGGCAAGGTGAGCTAAAAAGGGGATGTGATTGTGCCACTCATGCCCCCTCTCCTTTACAAGTATGAACTAGAGCTTGACGTTCAACGCGAGTACATCTTCCCTTTGAAAGCTGAACGGTTCCCTCTTTTTGTATACGTTGATAATATTTATGGCTTACACTGATTTGAAAGCACAGAAAAAAGACAGAATTGAAAATAATTTGACCTTTTTTTCACACAGTTCTATACCAAAACGCATCATGGCACGACAATAACTATTATTTGACATTTGTTATGAAGACTGACCTATAAGCACGACGAATTCATGAGGGGGATATCCCAGATATAATGCAAAAACTGTATTTATTCTTTCAATTTATTTTTATTTTTACAAGCAAAATTGTTTAATTAGTATACGTAACCTTTAACATTAGCTTAATTAACAGTAAATTTACCAATGTCAGCCTACCAAACCATTTTGCACACAGAGAAGGGATATGGTTGGATTATCTTTGTCCCTCCCCCCCCCCCAAGAAAAAAGGAATCAGCAACATACAAAAAGGACACAAATGATGTAACGACAGCAGGAGAATTTTAAAGGGAACTAAGCATGACTGATATTTCCTGTGGTCATAAACAGATAAGTCTACCTGGATGACTTCGCACAAACAGCTTGAGAAAATTAAAAATTATTACGATTTTCTATCAAGGTACTTAAATCACTATCTAAACTGAGTCTGTGTCGCTCACCTTTCATTCTGCTTTGAGGAAATTTAATACAGAACCTTCCATAGGTGCTTTCCATCAAGTTTCGGTTCATTTGGCTAAGCAGTTACAGAGAAGAAGATTTTTAGATATCGACCAATCAGAAACAAGAATTGCCTGTGTTGGCCATGTTTGTTAACAGATCGGACCTAAATTAGCAATCGTTATAGAGGACCTTCCAAGGATGATTCCTGCCAAATTTCGATTCATTTAGTTAGGGTTAAAGAGGAGAAGATTCTTTAGAAATCAACCAATCAGAAACAAGAATTGCATGTGGTGGCCATGTTTGTTAACGGATCAAAACGGAATAAGCAGTCTTTATAGAGGACCTGTCACAGGTGCTTCCTTCCAAATTTCGGTTCACTTGGCAAAGCGGTATTTGAAAAGACGAATTTTTAGAAATCAACCAATCAGAAACAATAATTGTCTCTGGGGACCATGCTTGTAAATGGATCGGAACTAATTATTAGCAATATTTATAGAGGACCTTCCAAGGTTGTTTCCTACCAAGTTTCCATTCATTTGGCAAAACGGCATTAGAGAAGACGATTTTTTAGAAATCAGCCAATCAGAAACAATAATTGTCTCTGGCGACTATGTTTGTAAACGGATCTGAACTAAATAACCAATCTTTATAGAGGACCTTCCAAAGATGCTTCCTACCAAATTTCAATTCATTTGGTCAAGCGGTTTCAGAGGTGAAGATTTTTTTTAATCGACCGATCAGAAACAAGTAATGCCTGTGGCAGCCATGTTTGTTAATGGATCCTGACGAAATGTGCAATCTTCATAGAGGTCTTTCCATAGATGCTTCCCACCAAGTTTCGTTTTATTTGGCCAAGTGGTTTCAGAGGAGAAGATTTAAAATGTGAAAAGTTAACAGATGAAGGACGACAGAAGAACAACGGATGTCAAGTGATGGCAAAAGTTGACATTGCCTTTGGCAAGGTGAGCTAAAAATGATGACAATACTACAATTGGTCAGTTTGTCCTTGTGAGTTAAAAATAGAAGCCTTATATGTATTACTTATTTGTTACTTACAGTAGGTTCTGTCTGTAATTTCGTAGCTGACTAAAATATAACAAGATAGAATAAATGTAAATGCATCAAACTGTTAATGTGTATGTCCTTCTACATTTATGACATCAGTGTTTTTTTTATGACATCAGTGTTTTTCAGAACTGACATCTACATTTATTAACATCAGTGTATTTCACATGACATCTACATCTATGACATCAGTGTTTTTCAGGCATGACATTTACATTTATAAACATCAGTATATTTCACATCATATCTACATATATGACATCAGTGTTTTTCACATGACATCAGTGTTTTTCTGACATGACATCAGTGTGTATATAACATCAGAGTATTTCACATAATATCTACATTACCGACATCAGTGTATTTCACATGACATCTACATTTATAAACATCAGTGCTTTTTCAGACATGACATCTACATTTATGACATCAGTGTATTTCATACATAACATCTACATTGATGACGTCAGTGTTTTTCAGACAGGACATTTGCATTTATTACAGCAGTGTTTCTCAGACATGATATACTAGCACACTATGACACCAGTGTTTTTCAGACATGAAATCTATATTGATGACATCAGTATATTTTATATGAAATCTACATTGATGACATCAGTGTTTTACAGACATGATATCTACATTGATGACATCAGTGTTTTTCACATGATATCAAATGAAAACCATTTCATCTACAGATGGATGACGGATACGAAGAACTCATTCAATAATAGGACTGTGACATTTTTGCAGTTGTATAAAGAATGATGACAATACCACAATTCTGAGTTCAAAAAAGAGACTTTATATGTATTACTTATTTGTTACTTACCATGAGTAAAGAACATTTGGTCTGTAGATCGATCATCGTAGAATACTAAAATATAAGATAAAATAAATGTTACTGCATCTAAATATTAATATGTATGGTAAATTTTATAATTGTCTAGCAATACTATTTACTGTATTAACAAGGTGTTTTTGTTAGAAAACAATATGATCTAACATGAGTGAATCACATTACTAATATGATTGGTTGTGTTTTTCAGACATGACATCTCCCTTTATGATATCAGTGTTTTTTCAGACATGACACCTACATTGATGCCATCAGTGTTTTCACAGGACATCTACATGTATGACATCAGTGTTGTTCAGACCTGACATCTACATTTATGACATCAGTGCATTTCACATGATATCTACATTCATGACATCAGCATGTTTCTGACATGACATCAGTGTATTTCAAATAATATCTACATAAATGACATCACTGTATTTCACATGACATCTACATTTATAAACATCAGTGCTTTTTCAGACATGACTTCTACATTTATGACATCAGTATTTTGCAGACATGACAACTACATTATGACATCAGTGTATTTCATTCATGACATCAGTGTTTTTCAGACATGCAGTGATCTTGAAGGTTTTTCTCAGAATGGGCCCATGGCCCCTTCAAAAAAATTTCAATGGGCCATGCTATCATATGAATGGGCCATTCTAAATGAAATAATTTCCAGCACAATAATGCATAGATATGTATTTTCATACTATAGCTCATGTAACAATTAAATAAATATAATTGATCAAAATTGAATTGCTTAGCAGTTTTCTAGTGATTTCTACAGACTCTGGATTCACTCATCTTTACCCGCTTCACTACATTGTTATTCCAAGGACTGAAATGTTTAACTTTGCCCATTATCGAAACATACACTTTAGCATGCCACATATTTAAAATTTCTCCATTTAATATCTATAAGTAATCAAATATCACTTATTTTTCTATTATTTTTAATATCCTACATAATTATAATTATCAGGGCGAACAGGAATTAGGGCTTCAAGCTTCATTTTTCCAATCCAGTGACACTGATGTATAGTTAAATTTGTATTGTAGATTTCCTTATCTTGACCAATATAATTGAGAAACCATTTACATTTTGTACCACAAGGGACAAGAACAATTTCACAAGTTGAAATTGAACATAATCAAAATTACAGAGAATAAAAAATTAACATTTGATTTACATGAAATCTACATTGATGACATCAGTGTTTTTCAGACATGACATCTACATTTATGACATTAGTTTTTTTTCACATGATATCAAATGAAAACCATTTCATTCACAGATGGATGACGCAGGCGAAGAACTCATTCAATAATAGGACTGTGACATTTTTGTAGTTGAATAAAAAATGATGACAATACAACAATTGGTCCTTTTGTCCTTGTGTGTTCAAAAAAGAGGCCTTATATCTATACACTTATTTGTTACTTACCCTGAGTAAAGAACATTTCGTCTGTAGATCACTGTGGATACAAAACTAAAATATAAGATAAAATAAAGGTTACTGCATCTAAATATTAATATGTATGGTAAATTTTATAATTGTCCAGCAATCATATTTACAGCACTAACAACGTGTTTTTGTTAGAAAATAATATGGTCTAACATGTGTTAATCACATTAGAATACTTTGTTACTAATGTGATTGGTTGTGTTTTTCAGTCATGACATCTACCTTTATGATATCAGTGTTTTTCAGATATGAAACCTATATTGATGACATCAGTGTTTTTCACACCTGACATCTACATTTATAACATCGGTGTATTTCATATGACATCTAAATTGCCTCCTTCAGTGCTTTTCAGACATAGCATCTACATTCATGACTTCAGTGTTTTTAAGACATGACACCTAAAATATATGACATCAGTGTTTTTCACATGACATCTACATTTATGACATCGGTGTTTTTCAGACCTGACATCTACATTGATAGCATCAGTCCTTTTTAGAAATGATGTCCACATTTATGACATCAGTGTTTTTTTAGACTTGACATCTACATTTATGACATCAGTCTTTTTCAGACCTGAAATCTACATTTATAAAATCAGTGGATTTTTTTTTAGAAATGAGGTCTACATATATGACATCAGTGTATTTCAGACATGACATCTACATTGATGACATCAGTGTTTTTCTGACATGACATCTACATTTATGATATAAGTGGGTTTTTCTTATCATTGTTTTCTTAGATATGAAATCATCTACATTTATAACATCAATGTTTTTCAGACATTACATCTACATTGATAAACATCAGTGTTTTTCACATCATATCAAATGAAAACCATTTCATCTACAGATGGATGACGAAGACGAAGAACTCATTCAATAACAGGACTGTGACATTTTTGCAGTTGTATAAAAAATGATGACAATACCGCAATTGGTCATTTTGTCCTGAGTTAAAAAAAAGAGGCCTTATAAGTATTACTTATTTCTTACTTACCCTGAGTAGAGAACAGTCGGACTGTATATCTTTTATCGTAGAATACTTATACTAAAATATAAGATAAAATAAAGTTTACTGCATTTAAATAATAATGTGTATGGTAAATTTTATAATTATCCAGCAATCATATTTACAGTACTAACATGGTGTTTTTTTTAGAATACAAAATGGTCTAACATGAGTGAATAACATTAGAATACTTTATAAATAATTTGATTGGTCGTGTTTTTCAGACATGACACATACCATGGCCGTCGGAACGGGGGTGCGTTTGGATGCGATCACACCCCCCTTTCCACAAAAAAAAGGTTCAAAACTCAATTATCCAATAAATACAATATGCCTTATTATCTAATAATGATTCATTGTAAATGCGACCTTGTTAATACTAAATAATAATGTGTATGGTAAATTTTATAATTATCCAGCAATCATATTTACAGTACTAACAAGGTGTTTTTGTTAGAAAACAATATGGTTTAACATGAGTTAATCACAGTGGAATACTTTGTGATTGGTTGTGTTTTCCAGACATGACATCTACCTTTATAACATCAGTGTTTTTCTTCAGACATGACACCTACATTGATGACATCAGTGTTTTCACATGACATCTACATTATAATATCAGTGTTTTTCAGACATGACACCTACATTGATAACATGTGTTTTTCACATGACATCTACATTGATGACATCACTGTTTTTCAGACATGACATCTACATTGATGATTTCAGTGTTTTTCAGACATGATATCTACAATCATGACTTCAGTGTTTTTAAGATATGACACCAACAATTTATGACATCAGTGTTTTCACATGACATCTACATTGATGATATCAGTGTTTGTCAGAGCTGACATCTACATTTATAACATCACAGTGTTGGTTTTTTTTAAATAAGGTCTACATTTATGACATCAGTGTTTTGTTTAGACATGATATCTACATTTATGACATCAGTGTTTTTCAGACATGATGTCTACATTGATGACATCAGTCTTCTTCAGACATGATATCTACATTCATGACATCAGTGTTTTTAGACATGACATTTATATTGATGACATCAGAGGTTTTTTAGACATAACATCTACATTGATGACATCAGTGGTTTTTTAGACATGATATTTACATTGATCACATCAGTGTTTTTAGACATGAAATCTACAATTATCACATCAGTGTTTTTTTAAACATGATATCTACATTTATAACATCAGTGGTTTTTTTTAGATATGATGTCTACATTTATGACATCAGTGTTTTTTGACATGATATCTACATTTATGACATCAGTGTTTTTCTTAAACATGATATCTACATTGATGACATCAGTGTTTTTTAGACATGATATTTACATTGATGACATCAGTATTTTTAGGCATGACATCTACATTTATGACATCAGTGTTTTTAAACATGATATCTACATTGATGACATAAGTGTTTTTAGACATGATATTTACATTGATGACATCAGTATTTTTAGGCATGACATCAGTGTTTTTTTTAAACATGATATTTACATTGATGACATCAGTGTTTTTTTAGACATGATATTTACATTGATGACATCAGTGTTTTTTTAGACATGACATCTACAATTATAACATTAGTGTTTTCTTAGACATGACATCTATATTTATGACATCAATGTATTTCACATGATATCAAATGAAAACCATCAGGGTTTTTTTCAGACATGACATCTAGATTATGACATCAGTGTTTTTTCAGACATGATATTTACATAATGACATCAATGTTTTTCAAACATGACATCTACATTCATAACATCAGTGTTTTTCAGACATGACATCTACATTGATGACTTCAGTGTTTTCAGACATGACATCTACATTGATGACATCAGTGTTCTTTAGACATGATATCTACATTCATGATATCAGTGTTTTTAGACATGATATTTATATTGATGACATCAGAGTTTTTTTTAGACATAACATCTACATTGATGACATCAATGGATTTTTAGACATGATATTTACATTGATCACATCAGTTTTTTTAGACATGAAATCTACAATTATCACATCAGTGTTTTTTAAACATGATATCTACATTGATGACATCAGTGTTTTGTAGACATGATATTCACATTGATGACATCAGTGTTTTTTAAGACATGCCATCTACATTTATGACATCAGTGGGTTTTTTCTAGACATGTCATCCACATTTATAACATCAGTGCTTTTCTTGTTTTTTTAGACATGACATCTACATTTATGACATCAGTGTTTTCTTAGAAGTGACATCTACATTGATGACATCAGTGTTTTTCAGACATGACATCTACATTGATGACATCAGTGTTCTTTAGACATGATATCTACATTCATGACATCAGTGTTTTTAGACATGATATTTATATTGATGACATCAGAGTTTTTTTTAGACATAACATCTACATTGATGATATCAGTGGGTTTTCAGACATGACATCAGTGCATTTAGACATGAAATCTACATTTATCACATCAGTGTTTTTTAAACATGATATCTACATTGATGACATGAGTGTTTTGTAGACATGATATTCACATTCATGAAATCAGTGTTTTTTAAGACATGCCATCTACATTTATGACATCAGTGGCTTTTTTCTAGACATAACATCTACATTTATAACATTAGTGTTTTCTTAGACATGTCATCTACATTTATAACATCAGTGTTTTTTTAGACATAACATCTACATTTATGACATCAGTTTTTTTTAGACATGACATCTACATTGATAACATTACTGTTTTTCAGGCATGACATCTCCATTGATAACATCAGTGTTTTCTTAGATATGACATCAACATTTATGACATCAGAGTTTTGCAGACATGATATCTACATTAATGACATCAGTGTTTTTTAAACATGATATCTACATTGATAACATCAGTGTTTTTTTTTAGATATGAGGTCTACATTTATGACATCAGTGTTTTTTCTCAGACATGATATCTACATTGATGACATCAGTGTTTTTAGACATGATATCTACATTTATGACATCAGTGTTTTTCTTAAACATGATATCTACATTGCTGACATCAGTGTTTTTTAGACATGATATTTACATTGATGACAGCAGTATTTTTAGGCATGACATCTACATTTATGACATCAATGTTTTTTAAACATGATATCTACATTGATGACATAAGTGTTTTTAGACATGATATTTACATTGATGACATCAGTATTTTTAGGCATGACATCAGTGTTTTTAAACATGATATCTACATTGATGACATCAGTGTTTTTTAGACATGATATTTACATTGATGACATCAGTGTTTTTTTAGACATGACATCTACAATTATAACATTAGTGTTTTCTTAGACATGACATCTATATTTATGACATCAGTGTATTTCACATGATATCAAATGAAAACCATTTCATGATGGATGACGAAGACCTCATTCCATTGTAGACATGATATTCACATTGATGACATCAGTGTTTTTTTTTCAGACATGACATCTAGATTATGACATCAGTGTTTTTTTCAGACATGATATTTACATAATGACATCAATGACTGGTGTTAAAAGTCCAAGGAGTTATATTAAAATTTAAGAAGAGAGAGATTTATGGTACCTGTTGTATTATTTAACAACATTGATTGTCTATTTCTTGTAGAATAAACATTACAGGATACAAACACCTTTGACTCAAATTACTCAGTTCTGAAAAACAGCTATAAATAATATTATACCAAAGACATCGGAACATGCATGTTGGATTTCTATATTCAAATATTTAAATGTGAAATGCAAAGGTTTTAAGTTTTAAAAGACCTTATATGTATTACTTATTTGTTACTTACGCAGGCATCAGATTGTACTGACTCCTCTTCAATAGATGACTAAAATGTAACATAATATAAAATGAATGTTACTGCATCTAAATATTATGTGCATGGTAAATTTTATAATTGTCCAGCAATCATATTTACGGTATTAACAAGGTGTTTTTGTTAGAAAACAATATGGTCTAATAAGAGTTAATCACATTGGAATACTTTGCCACTAATGTGACCGGTTGTGTTTTTTCAGACTTGACATCTACATTTATGACATCAGTCTATTTCAGACATGACATCTTCATTGAAGACATCAGTGTTTTTCAGACATGATATCTGCATTGATGATGCCAGTGTTTTTCAGACATGATATTTACATTAATGACATCAGTGTTTTTCTTTATACAATATACATGACATAAGTAACTGGTGCTTCATCAGAAATACCTTGTTAATACTAAATATTAATGTGTATGGTAAATGTTATAATTGTCCTGCAATCATATTTACGGTATTAAAGGTATATTGTCTACCACATTTGTATTTTTTCATACCCAAAATCATTGTTTTCCGTACTGACCTTCATAAAATGAAGATTAAACACCGAATTATTGGCGAATACGGTTGAAACGTTAACATTCAAACAACATTAAACGAGCGTGACAATCATAAAGTGTTTGAATCTTAACAGTATTTTCCTTACCTCAAAGCTAAACCCCAGAGAATTCCAAATTTCCGTTTTGATAGGTGGCGCTGTTACTTTCACTTTGAATTTTTTGTCATCCTGGACAATAATTCTGATAATGATAGTTTTGGGTCTCTTTTGTCAAAAAAAGAACACCAATCGTATATTTTGCAGCATAACTGTTTAATGATAGCTTAAACAAATCATTTATGGACAGGTAAAAATTATTAAAAAAATCGTAGACATTATGCCTATAACATGGTGTTTTTGTTAGAAAACAATATGGTCTAACAAGAGTTAATCACATTGGAATACTTTGTAACTAATGTGACAGGTCGTGTTTTTTTCAGATATGACATCTACATTTATGACATCAGTGTATTTCAGACATGACATCTACATTGATGACTTCAGTGTTTTAAGACATGACATTTACATTTATGCCTTCTACATTTATATCAGTGTTTTTCAGACATGACATCTACATTTACATTTATGACATCAGTGTATTTCCTACATGACATCTACATAATGACATCAGTGTTTTTCACACATGACATATACATTATGACATCAGTGTTTTTCAGACATGACATCTATATTGATTTTATTACATCTGGTGTTTTTCAGACAAGACATCTATATTTATTATATCAGTGTTTCTCAGACATGACAGATACCTTGATGACATCAGTGTTTTTTAGACATGACACCAACATTAATGACATCAGTGTTTTCACATGACATCTACATTTATGACATCAGTGTTTTTCAGACATGACACATACATTGATGGCATCAGTGTTTTTCACATGACATCTACATTTATGACATCAGTGTTTTTCAGACATGACATCTACCTTCATGACATCAGTTTTTTCAGACATGACAACTAGATTGATAATATCAGTGTTTTTCACATGACATCTACATTATGATATCACTGTTTTTCAGACATGGCATCTACAATCATGACTTCAGTGTTTTTAAGACATGACACAGACAATTTATGACATCAGTGTTTTTCACATGACATATACATTTATGACATCAGTGTTTTTCATACCTAACATCTACATTGATATTATAACATCAGTGTTTTTTTTTAGAAATGAGGTCTACATTTATGACATCAGTGTTTTTTTAGACATGACATCTACATTTATGACATCAGTGTTTTTCAGACATGATATCTATATTTATTACATCTGTTGTTTTTCAGACATGACATCTATATTAATTATAACAGTGTTTCTCAGACATGATATATACATTATGACATCAGTGTTTTTCAGACATGAAATCTACATTGATGACATCAGTGTTTTTCACATGATATCAAATGAAAACCATTTCATCTACAGATGGATGATGAAAACGAAGAACTCATTCAATAATAGGACTGACATTTTTGCAGTTTTATCAAAAATAATGATAATACCACAATTGGCCCTTTTGAGGTAAAAAAGGAGGCCTTATATGTATTACTTATTTTTACTCACCATGAGTAGAGAACAATTGGTCTGTACATGATCTATCAAAAAATACTAAAATATAAGATAAAATAAATGTTACTGGATCTAAATATTAATGTGTATGGTAAATTTTATTATTGTCCAGGCCAGCAATCATATTTACGGTACTAACAAGGTGGGTTTTTTTTATCAGAAAAAAATATGGTCTAACATGAGTGAATCACATTGGAATACTTTGTTACTAATATGATTGGTTGTGTTTTTCAGACAGGACATCTACCTTTATGACATCAGTGTTTTTCAGACATGACACCTACATTAATGATATCAGTGTTTTTCACATTACAACTACATTAATGACATCAGTGTTTTTCAGACCTGACATCTACATTTATAACATTAGTGTATTTCATATTTTCATATGACATCTACATTGTTGACTTCAGTGTTATTAAGACATGGCATCTACATTCATGACTTCAGTGTTTTTAAGACATGACACCTAAAATTTATGACATCAGTGTATTTCACATGATATCTACATTGATGACATCAGTGTTTTTCACATGACATCGACATTCATGACATCAGTGTATTTCACATAATATCTACATTAATGACATCAGTGTATTTCACGTGACATGCTTCCCACCAAGTTTCGGTTTATTTGGCCAAGCGGTTTCAGAAGAGAAGATTAAAATGTGATAAGTTAACAGATGACGGATGACAGAAGAACGGATGCCAAGTGATGGCAATAGTTGACATTGTCTTTGGTAAGGTGAGCTAAAAATGATGACAATACGATAATTGGTGCTTTTGTCCTCGTGAGTTAAAAATATGAAGCCTTATATGTATTACTTATTTGTTACTTACAGCTGTTTTTCTCCGTATTTCCTTAGCTGACTAAAACATAAAAAAAATAGAGTAAATGTAATTGCATCAAAATATTAATATGTATGTCAAGTTTTATAATTGTCCTTCTACATTTATGACATCAGTGTATTTCACATGACATCTACATTGATGACATCAGTGTTTTTCTGACATGACATCAGTGTATTTCACATACTATTTATATTAATGACATCAGTGTATTTCACATGACATCTACATTTATAAACATCAGTGCTTTTTCAGACATGACATCTACATTTATAATATCAGTGTTTTCCAGACATGACATTTACATTTATAACATCAGTAAATGTTTTCTTTAAGAGCCAAAATGTCCGCCTCAGGAAGAATTTAGACCGCTTCAAATTGCCTTTGAATTTTTTTTCCATACATTTTAATTTCACCAATATCTGCTAAATATAAGTAACTTCCTGGTTTATTTATAATGTGTCTATTTCTCGCAATTTCATTGTTCAATGACATCAGTGTATTTCAGACAAGCCATCTACATATATGACATCAGTGTTTTTCAGACATGACACCTACATTTATGACATCAGTGTATTTCACATGATATCAAATGAAAACCATTTCTTCTACCAATGGATGACAAAGACCTCATTCATTAGTAGGACTGCAACATTTTTGCAGCTGAATAAAAAATGATGATAATACCATAATTGGTCCTTTTTTCCTTGTAAGTTAAAAAAAGGCCTTACATGTATTACTTATTTGTTACTTACCAAGTTTTTACCTAACTCTTTTTTACTAAGTGACTAAAATATAAAATCAAATAAAATAAATGTTACTGCATCTAAATATTAATGTGTATGGTCAATTCTATAATCATCCAGCAATCATATTTACAGTATGAACAAGGTGTTTTTGTTAGAAAAGAAAATGGTCTACCACGAGTGAATCACATTGGAATACTTTGCAACTAATGTGACTGGTCGTCTTTTTTCAGACAAGACATCTCCATGTCTGATATCAATGTTTTTTTAGACATGACATCTATATTCATCACATCAGTGTTTTTCAGACATGACATCTACAATTATACAATCAGTGTTTTTTCATCTACATTTATGACATCACCGTTTAGACATGACATCAGTGTTTTCCAGACATGACATCTACATTGATGACATCAGTATTTTTTTAGACATGACATCTACAATGATGACATCACTGTTTTTCAGACATGAAATCTACATTGATGACATCAGTGTTTTCTTTAGAAATAACATCTATATTTATGACATCAGTGTTTTTCAGACATGACATATATATTTATCACATCAGTGTATTTCATATGACATCTACATTTATGACATCATTGTATTTCAGACATGACATCTACATTGATGACATCAGTGTTTTTCAGACATGACATCTACATTGATGTCATCAGTGTTTTTCAAATGATATCAGTTGAAAACCATTTAATCTACAGATGGATGACGAAGACGAAAAACTCATTCAATAATAGGACTGTGACGTTTTTACAGTTGTATAAAAAATGGTGACGATACCATAATTGGTCCTTTTGTCCTTGTGTGTTCAAAAAAGAAGCCTTATATGTATTACTTATTTGTTACTTACTCTGAGTAGAGAACATTTTCTCTGTATATATTGTATCACAGAATACTAAAATATAAGATGAAATAAATGTTACTGCATCTAAATAATAATGTGTATGGTAAATTTTATTATTGTTCAGCAATCATATTTACAGTACTAACAAGGTGTTTTTGTTAGAAAATAATATGGTATAACACGACTGAATCACAGTGGAATACTTTGTTACTAATGTGATTGATTGTGTTTTTTACAGACATGACATCTACCTTTATGACACCAGTGTTTTTTCAGACATGACACCTACATTGATGACATCAGTGTGTTTCAGACCTGACACCTACAATTATAACAGCAGTGTTTTTTAGACATGACATCTACGTTTATGACACCAATGTTTTTCAGACATGACATCTACATTGATGACATCAGTGTTTTTCGGAAATGACACCTACATTGACGACATCGGTGTTTTTCACATGACACATTTATAACATTAGTGCTTTTTAGACATGTCATCTACATTTATAACATCAGTGTATGTCACATGATATCAAATGAAAACCATTTCATCTACAGATGGATAACGAAGACCTTGTATAACATTTTTACAGTTGAATAAAAAATGATGATAATACCACTATTGGTCCTTTTGTCCTTGTGAGGCATTATATGTATTACTTATTTGTTATTTACCAAGTTTTCAGATTGTCCTGGCTCTTCTTTACTAAGTGACTAAAATATAAAATAAAATAAAATACATGTTACTGCATCTAAATATTAATGTGTATGGTAAATTTTATAATTATCCAGCAATCCTATTTACAGTACTAACACGGTGTTTTTTCTAGAAAATAAAATGGTCTAACACGAGTGACTAACATTGCAATACTTTGTAACAAATGTGACTGGTCATGTTTTTTCAGACAAGACAAAGACATCTACATTTCTGATATCAGTGTTTTTCAGACATGACATCTACATTGATGACATCAGTGTTTTTCAGGCATGACATCTACAATTGTACCATCAGTGTTTTTCTTAAACATGACATCAGTGTTTTTCGGACATGACATCTACATTTATGACAGCAGTGTTTTCTTAGAAATGACATCTACAATGAAGACATCACTGTATTTCAGACATGAAATCTACATTGATGACATCAGTGTTTTTGAGACATGACATCTACAATTGTACCATCAGTGTTTTTTTAAAACATGACATCAGTATTTTTCAGACATGGCATCTACATTTATAACATCAGTCAGTGCTTACGCTAAGAGCCATCCATCGGCCAAAATGTCCGCCTCAGGAAAAATTTAGACTGGTTCAAATTGCCTTCAAATTTTTTTTTCATACATTTTAATTTCACCGAAACCCACATTATCTGCTAGATATAAATAAACAACGCTATAAGTAATTTCCTGGTTTATTTATAATGCATCTATTTCTCACGTTTTCATTGTTCAATGATTCTGTGTCCCTAAAGAGTTTTAAACTACAACCGATTTTCCTTCCTCTGTTCCAATTTATCATACCATGGTGCACATGCTGATGCACAACGAAACGCACAAAATTATACTTTTTCGGGTCGAGTCCATCAAAAAATAAGAAAGGTTAGAGTGAAATAGTTGGAGTAATCTTCGTTTTAGTTCTCTTTAAGCTTGATATTTGTTTAGATTTCATTGCATGCAGTAACATGTTGAAATTAATCTCGTTGAGATTAGACTTCCAAAGATATTTTCTGTTCTGTATCTATAGGCTGGAGAAACAGAACAGAAAACATCCTTGGAAGTCTACTCTGAACGAGATTATGTCCGAATCACTGTGTGTGAGCTGCCAAATCTGAAAAATATGTCTTGTCTACAATTTTACACTTCACCCCACGTCATTTAGGAGACAACTGTATTGTAATTGAAAATTTCACGGCATCAATTGGAGATTTAATGGTCGCAAATTGAGTTTACTGGCGACGCGATAGCGGAGCCATTAAACGGATATTTGCGACCATCAAATCGACAATTAATGCCGTGAAATTTTCAAATACAATACAGTAATCTCCATTCTAATGTAATCATGTGTATAGATGTGCATTGCAACAATATTGACAAGTTGACGTAAGTGGTAATCAGCTAAAAATTCTAAAAATATCTTATGATATTTCAACCGTGGAATTGATAGCTTGAAAATTACAGCATTGTCCAATCCCAAACCAAGAATATTAAACAACTACATTAGAATTTGCTCTTGAGAGACTACATTTATGTTATTTGTATATATATGCATTGTCTTTAAATACAGGACAAACTTGATTAATTTTCAATACAACAAGAGAAGGGCTTTTACCAAAAAATTAGTTTTGCATAAAAAAAAAGAATTGAACAGCACCCCACTCAGTTACTTTTGTCCATTACAAAACATTTATAGACTATATGATGTTAATTTTGACTTATTTTTTAAAAAGAAAGTAGGGGCAGATGACGAGTATTTTATTTATTATATTTACATAATTAATTGATTATTTTTCACCTGAAGCAGAGAAAAAAACATTAATTTCATTACACAATTTTGACTGGATTGAACCCTGGAAATGCTTCGGAATGTAGGATTTTGTGTCTAACTCTAAAAAAGTTCTGGCGTAGAAAAAACCCAGTACTCCCCCCACCACACCTGTTCAATTTGAATAATATCCTGTTCAAATAAAATGAAGTGAAAACCTTGATCAGTGTATTTATTTATACAATATACATATGATGTAATTAACTGGTGCTTCATTTTGATTAGAACAACGAAAAATCCAAATATCTTTTAAACTATAGATTTTTGAACAGCAAAATAAACGAGAGTTTTATTTAAAATTAGGAGTGCTAACTAAAAATGTTACAGTAATGCTTCTTATGGTTTTGGCTGAGGCTGCACTCAGATGAAATTTTGTATTTTGGTCCTATTTTGTTGTCATTTTTCGGGTGGGAGTGGATGTACTGTATAGAAGATCCATCCGTACGTCAGGTATCTTATAATTACCTGTAAAATCTTTCTCTCTGTCACATGTACTTTAGACGAACATGACAAGCATTTCTCTCATAAATTATTGTTATATTTTGCATTTTTTGTAAAATGGGTAAACAGTCTGACTTATCTCCGGAATGCCAAAAGTTTGTAAAAAAGATGTTTGTCTTTTTCAGTAAGGAAAAGGGAACGTAGAAGCCAATTGTCTCATTTGAGAGGGTATATCAAAGGACATCTAAAGCTTTGGATGTGTCCTACACTTCAGTGCACCGTATTATGAATGGTAAGAGGCCTTGTAAGTCAAATAGACCCAAAGAAAGAGTTAAAATGTTGGACGTCACTTTGATCATTGTGTTATTAAAAGAACAATCCACGGTTTATATTCACGGAAAATTGCTCCGATCGTCTCAATAACACATAAGGAAATAAAAGATTCTATTAAAATATCAAAGTCTAAACTTAACGGGGGTACTCTCATTGATCTTAGATATACCTATAAAAAAATAGGTGATAATCGAAGAGTTGTGTACGACCAAGTGTCTATTATCATTGATAGGTGTAATTATCTGAGAAAGTGTAAACCAATATTATCCAACCAGTTAAAATCATTGATAAACTTGTCTATTGACACTGGTGTATTTCCTGATTCTCTTAAAAAAGCTCAGGTAACACCATTACACAAGAAAAGTGACCCATTAAGTAAAACAAATTATAGACCTGTGAGTGTCCTTCCTGTTTTTTCTAAAATTTTTGAAAAGGTATTTGAAACACAATTATCTGATTTTTTCGACACAATATTTAACCCTTTTTTGTGTGCATTCCGACGTGGACATGGATGCCAGACCACCTTGCTCAGACTTCTAGAAGATTGGCGTGAAGCCCTAGACAAAAATTATTTTTAGCAGCAGTTCTGATGGACCTTTCAAAGGCTTTTGATTGCCTACCACATGCCATACTGCTAGACAAATTGTCAGCTTATGGAGTTTCAGATCATTCGGTCTCGTTACTAAAATCATACTTATCAAACAGAAAACAACAAATAAAGGTCAATAGTGTTCTGAGCAAATAGGCTGGAATCCATGAAGGGGTTCCGCAATGATCTATACTTGATTCCCTCCTATTCAATGTCTTCATAAATTATATATTTTTGTTCATTAAAGACAGTTCTCCGTATAATTATGCAGACGATAATACACTTTCCTTTGGCCGTCACGATTTTGATCTACTTATTTCTGACTCAAATCAGCTCATTGAATGGTTCAAAATTAACAAAATGCAGGCTAATCCTGATAAATTTCAAGTTTTGGCAGTGGGGAAGAAAACCTATGAAAAACGTCCAACTATAAATATACAAAATTTTGAACTAACGTGTGAAGACAGTGTTAAATTACTTGGCATTGAGATCGATTATCAATTAAATTTTGACACACATATAAGTACAATCTGCAGGAGGCATCCCAACAGCTGAACATTCTCAAACGTTTAGGCCCCTATTTAAACAAACTTACAATTTTCCATACTTTTATTCTTAGTAATTTTAACTTTTCCCCTTTGGCCTGGCATTTTTGTACGGAGAAAAATTCCAAAAAGATAGAAAAAGTGCAAGAAAGAGCACTTCATTTTGTGTATGAGGATTACAATAGCTCATATGATAATTTATTGAAAAAAGCAAAGGTGCCTTCCTTTCAGATTCGTAGAATGAGAACTATGGCCCTGGAAACATTTAAGATTATGAATAAACGGTCGCCATCATGTCTCCATAACCTTGTGCATTTACGAAATTCCAAATATTATTTTAGATACAACAATATTCTGGACATTCCACAGGTCAGAACATCAAGGTATGGCAAAAAAACATTTAAATTTGCTGCTGCTACATTGTGGAACAGCCTCCGAGACCATTTCAGGACTGAAAACAGTTTTTCTCAATTTAAGAGCTTAATGCAGTCCTGGAATGGTACTAAATGTTGCTGTTCTGCATGTAGATGATAATATTCTGCTACTGGTTTGCTCTTTTTATTTGCATATAGCTATTAGATATATATTGCTTTGTTTTAGTGCTCGTCAATTTTTTTTATCCAAACATGCTTAATTTTCTGCTTTATTATGTCATGCTGCATGTAGATGTCGGTGGCAACCCAGCGAGGCATTGCCACCTGGGCCCCAGCCGGCATCTATATACAGTATTTGTTTTGATTTGCTTTGCATGTTTTATAATGTGTATATTTTATGCTGCATGTTGTTTTCTTGTTTTAATATTGATGTATCTGTTTATATATTCGTTAAAAAGCTCTGTCGAGCTTATGTTATTATGTTATATACATACCGAATCAAAATAAAGTTTTCTTATCTTATAAAGATCAAATCTTTTAGGGAAGCAGGGTATGATATTGTGTACCTGGATGAAACATCGGTTAACCAAAATCACTGCACAGATTATATGTGGCTTCCGAATGATGGGTCTGATGCCCCAAAAATACCCTCGGACAAAGGCAAACGTTTGATTGTTTTGCATGCAGGTACGCGAAGTGAGGGTTTGATTGACGGCTGCAATTTAATGTTTCTGGCCAAATCAAAGGATGGTGACTATCACCAGGAGATGAATAGTTTTGTCTTTCTTGAGTGGTTTGAAAATCAATTGATGCCTCTCTGAAAAATCCTAGCTTGGTGGTGTTAGATAATGCAAATTATCACAATGTTAAAACAGAAGATACGGTGTGCCAAAATTTTAGTCAGAAAAAAGCTGTTTTCCAAAACTATCTTACACAACACAACATTCCTTTTCCTGCTACTGATACCAAAAAAAGTATTATATGAAAAAATAAAACAAAAAAAGACCCCAGTAGTTTATAAAACAGATAAAATTGCTAATTTACACGGACATGAAGTATTAAGAACCCCCGTTCGACACTGTGAACTTAACCCGATAGAATTGATATGGGTGCAAGTCAAAGGTTTCGTGGCTAAAAGCAATACCACCTTCCGATTAAAAAATGTTAAAGAACTCACGTATGCTGCTTTCGGAAAAATGCAAAAGATGTGTGGACAAAAGCAGAAGAACATGTCGTCAAAATGTGAAAAACAATACTGCAAAGAAAACTGTATAGATAGAAGTGTCATATAACCTATTATCATTGATGTTTGTGATGATGACTCGGATGACGACACGGGTTGAAGTATAATCATATTATGTATAATAGACAGAGAAAAAGTGTTAAAATCGAATAAATGTCACGTTTAAGTCAATGCCGAAAATATTTGGAACATGTGTCTGCCAATTCATTAAAGTTTAAGAACAGTTGTAACTGTTGAAACTATCTGGGGTCAGATGAATTTATTAACTTATATATTGATTATAACACATACACAAAACAACTTGACGCAAAACAAAAAAACGATAAACAGGGACAGTTTATAATCCAACCAAAAACCAAACACAAAACGGGCCTTATATTCATGAAAAGTCAAAACAAACAAAGACAAAGATCGAAACTTCGGATTCCTGTTTTGGATAAGAACTTCGAAGAGGAATAGGTTAAATATATATTTCCAAACTTTTAGCTCACGTTTGAGTTGAAAGATATACATGTACCTTGGCTTAGTAGAATAGCTACATGAAACAATTGCAAGTATCAATGATTCATCAATAATTATTGCAGTTTTTAGGTATTTTTTACCAATGTTAAGTTGCAAGTTTGGTAAAAAAAATAGCTCAAACAATGAGTGCTCAATGTCATGTTCTACCCCCGCCCCCTCCTCCCCCTTCCCCCAAACAAATCAACCTTCCAATTGGTCTCTGAGGTTCTATAATATAAAAATGTACTAATTTTACGAGCATTTTTTTTTTTTAATTAGGAAGTTGCACAATCTCAAAATTCATGTTTCGTTCCGTTTTCTTACATGTATAAATTCAAAATGTCATACAGAATCGAACAACATGACAATGATACATTCTTCATATTATATATGAAGACTTCATTTTTGTTCACTATTAAAGACAGAAGTGCTATATATTTAGTTAAAAAATAAAAATAACGAAAAATTTCCCAGTCCAAATAATATTTACAGGTAAAAATCAATGAACTCAATAGTGTGTGTAGGAGATGGTGATGGGCTCTATGGAGAACAATGGAATCTTTCGGGTGACCATCGAGTGTCTATTGTCCTCGGGGATTTAAACCCATGGCCGCAGGCTGTTCTCTTTTATAGGCTTATTCCCTCCGTATTTCATCAAACTTTGTCAAAATATACACACAAAAATTCCTTTAAAATGCGATTTTTCTATATGAGCAGGGCCAAATCCGTTCACTTTCTGGTCTACAAACTTCCAAATTAAATTAGCACCCTTGATTCTCTACACAACTCTTGTTTACACGTCTACATTAAAATCTACAGTTTAAAAGATATTTCAAATTTTCGTAATTCTAATCAAAAAATTATTACTTCTATTATTGTACAAAATGTTCAAAAGAATATTTCAACATTGACAGCATGACTGCTGTTAAAGTAATATTACTCCAGTTTTGGGTGAAGACAATTTTCCTCTGAAAATTCAATTTGGAATACGGCGGTACCTTTACTAAGCTATTCATTCATGTTTGAAGTCGAAATACGTTCCCAACAACTAGAAATATGCAAATCCGTGTGCATGTTTATCGTCCTCGCCATTGTTGTGGAGACTGATTAACTTTCAGTTGTTTTGTTCCGATGATTGCCGATCATGACCTCATGAAGACAAGTTTTGGTCCGGTGATTGCTGATCATGACCTCGTGAAGAAAAGATAAATGATCATGGATGCTGAGGTAAACACGCACACATTCCTCACAATGATTATTTCAGGAATCTGTCTGTTTCATGTCGTGTGAACCAATTTTTTGTTGTTGCAATTATTCCTATGTGGTACACACGGAATATATATATTTTTTTTTCATCAAATGAACATTGCGCACGAGCGTTAATCTCCCCGAAAGAGTTCAAATCTTGGGTCACGAGCATATCATTTGCATTACTGTACGGGACAACAGAATCATCTGCTGTCAAATATTTTGCGACTTGTTCTTAAAATCTGCTTTTGAGCGGATTTTTAATGTTATGCAGTTGATTTTAATTCAAATTAAGTGACATATTAAGTGAAAATATTTAATCCAAAATTTCCAC
Organism: Gigantidas platifrons; assembly: GCA_002080005.1. NCBI lineage: Eukaryota > Metazoa > Mollusca > Bivalvia > Mytilida > Modiolidae > Gigantidas > Gigantidas platifrons. The sequence continues at coordinate 860,686 of MJUT01020951.1, read as the reverse complement.
TATACTTGCTTTTCATATTACTTTAAAACTGCAATGAGCTACATCAAAATTTAACAAGATGTCCGTTTATGGTACCTGTTATATTATTTAACAACATTTATTGTCTATTTCTTGTAGAATAAACATTACAGGGTTCAAACATCTTTGACTCAAATTACTCAGTTCTGAAAAACAGAGCTATAAAGAATATTAATCCAAAGACATTTGAACGTGAATTTTGCATTTCTATATTCAAATTTATTTAAAGTCAATTTATTCCATTTTAGGGGGCAATTAGTTCTAAGCATTTCTATGTACAAAGTTTGGATACAATTTTATTTCTGCACTTTGGGTTTTTAAAGGTGATATGCAAAGATTTTAAGTTATTGATTTTATTGCTTTACTCGATAAAGATACATAAATAATGCCGAAAAACCAAATTTACGACGCCCTGTGTGTCACCGTTTACATGTAGACAGGTACATTTACGGTTGATTGTCAAAATTTAACATGATTATCTCCCTTTGTAAAACCAATAGTGTGACGTCATTCGTTTCATATCAGTCTGCTGCGCCCAAGAGGATAACATGTTTCTCGATATTCTGATGATAAAAGAGACCAAAGTGACATCCCAGCTATCAATTCAACATTAAACAAGAATTCTGAGAGTATTGCACATAGCAATACATTGTCCCCTACCGACCTAAAATATTAGAAGTATCACCTTGCAGTGACTAGATTTTAAATTACAAGTTCAAGGGCCATAACTCAGCTAAAAATCATTCGACCGGAACGAAATTCGAAATTAAACTGTAACTCATATAGATATAGCCACATACCAAATATCAAGTCAATATAGCAAAGGACGCCAAAACAAAAGCCCGGAAAACTTAAAATTTCAACAAAAAAATACAAGTTCAAGGGACATAACTCAGCCAAAAATCATTCGATCAAAACGAAATTTGAATTTAAACTGTAACTCATCTAGATATAGCCACATACCAAATATCAAGTCAATATATAAAAGGACGTAAAAAAAAGTGCGGACAACTTAAAATTTGAACAAAAAATACAAGTTCAAGGGCCATAGCTCAGCCAAATATCATTCGACCGGAATGAAATTCGAACTGATACTGTAACTCATCTAGAAATAGCCACATTCCAAATATCAACTCAATATATCAAAGGACGTTAAAAAAAAAGTCCGGACAACTTAAAATTTTAACAAAAAATATAAGTTCAAGGGCCATAACTCAGCCAAAAATCATTCGACCAGAACGAAATTCGAGCTTAAACAGTAACTCATCTAGATATAGCCACATTCCAAATATCAAGTCAATATATCAAATGACGTCAAAAAAAAGTCCGGAAAACTTAACATTTTAATGTGACAGACGGAACCAAAAACTATAGTCCCCTTCGGCTTCGACGGTAGGGGTCTAAAAAGATATAAAAAAACATATAATTTTAAGAAAAACCAAAAGCATCTAATTTGATATAAAAAAAAATATGAACAAATATATACCTTACTTTTGTACTTACATCTAGACCATTTGCTAGGGAAATTTATAAATATGCTTTTCTCAAAAAATATTGTATGTGAGATAAATACTAGTAACTCTGGTTATTTGTACATGAAATATTACCTTCACATTCTCCTCACTTTTAATGCCTTTTTACATAAAGTGCATTACTTATTACTCAACAGTAACCGTTGAATGGAGAACAGCGAGATGTGGAATTCATGTCTGTGACACACTAAGGCATTATAGCCTTCAATTTTTCAGTCATAATTTCTAAAGCCTTACACCATAAAGTGTCATTTTACACCTTTCCGAGAGAAACAAAATTCAATAAGATTAAAAAACTTTTTCATAATATATGACTACGATTTTAGGGGACCCACTACCATTAACCATAAAAAAATAATGCGAATCCCCAAAAGTAAATGGTCCCTATAATGCTTTTGTGTACCTTAGGGACCCACTACCTATATCCACGATTCTTATCATAAAACTACAACATTAACCATAGAAAATAATGTGAGTCCCCTAAAGTAAATGATTCCTTTAATGCCTTGAGGTACAGTACACTCCAAGTGTTACGACGCTCATACTCTCAGGTCGGACATATTCCTCCCAAAATGTCCGACTCACTCCAGAGAAATGTCCGATAAATTTGAGTCAACACCCTCTAACTCCGAGTATTTGGTCGGACGTGAGAGTGGATATTTAAAGATTTTTTTTTTTTTACATTTCTCGAGGTGAACATGTCAAACATTTTATGATCGATGTGTAATCGCGCCAGGAAAGGTAGTTCAAATGTCAATATTTGTCACGCTCGTTCGATGCATAGGAGCACCTCATAATCAAAAGGAATTGTACAACAATTTTGAGTTACACCGTTTGTGTTTCTTTAATCTGATTAATTTTAATAGATCTTTCTAGTATATTTAAATTTTACGATTACAATCGGAAATGAATGCTAGAAATATCGTAACTTTTCCGAAATCGAAACTTTTAAAATACGAGTCCAGCCCTGGCTTGGATTTCTCAAAAAATCTCGAGTTTTCTAACAAACCAGCTTAAATTTGTGTAAAAACTAAAGTTTGTGTTTTTAAACTTGTGTTTGTGTGTTTTTTATGAGGAGTTTGGTTTGTAATGTCATCTGTGGGTAAAAGGATGACCCCGATGTTCATACAATAAAATAATCAAACAATGTATCACCTTGTGCAGTTTTATTGACAGATATAAACTGTGTTTAATTAATAGTACACAAATTATGTGATCGTCTCGGTCCAGTAAATTTTCAATCATCAGATCATGTCAGGATATTTACAAGTGCCGACAGACTTCACCTGTGTTGATTTTTTCAAGTCATGGTTATTATTTTATTTGTTCCTATTGACCAATTCAAATGTAGAACAATCTAGTTTTAACGAAATCGATAATTATTTTCCAGTATATTTAGTATAAAAAGCTTGTTCTCCACGATTGTGTGAGATGTCATGCAGCCGCCATTTTTTCCCTTCAACCTCGTGCACAGGCCGGTGGTTGATTGACAAGCTATAGCTATATTTAGATATTTTGTGATAATAACTTTATATTGTAAAACGATCTACCCTGTAATTTTTTTTCAACAACATACACTTTTTTTAGTATATATATTTTATACAATACAATATTGAACTGATTTTTGCTAACACTTCAATCAATCAATTATTGAATATTGATTTTTTTTTCGGATGTTGAACATTTTCCCCCGGAATTGCACCCCCTGTTAGTATAGAATAAGAATAAGTATACTTTTATTGCTTTAAATAAAAAAATAACTCCAAAAACATCAATGATTTTAGTCTTCTTATTCAGAAAAAAACCTACAGCAAAATAAAGTAATTTGTATACGAGATTTTTTTAACTTCATCCTTGTGGACGATAGGTCGAAGCCAGTGTGTTGAGGAAAAAAAATCTCGACCAATCGTTCTTAAAATACGGTAGTTTGTGTTTAATGTTTTGTTTTCTTTTTCATGTAAATAATGCATGCTTTTAGTTATTTACTTAGTTTAGTAATTAATGTTCCATTAATTGTGTGCCTGCGCATTGTTTAAATAACCCATGTTTTGTCTTCTTGCATATGTTTTGCTATGCAGTTTAATTTGTTCTGTTTTAATGTGTATTGTTGTTGTTTTTATTATTTGGTAAAGTGCATATATTCGAAAATTTCCTGCAGTTTCATTGATTACGGCAACCCGTCCGATTGTAATTCTTTAGTTCAAAAGTATTAAAAAAAAAATAATAATAAGTCGTTTCTGAACGGATTTTCTTCATATCAACACATTGCCCAAAAACCGCTCTCAGAGATGTACGCAAGTCATTTTGAACATGTTTGGAGCTCAACATTTCACAAGAAAATCAGATTCACAACATATTACAAAATATTTCTTTATAAAAACTTTTCATTTCTATCAAGTTGTGTCCTTTGAAAGGACTGTGGTTATAAAAAAATATGTATGTTGTGGGAATATTTTCTAGGTGATCGGAATTAGAATGTCTTGTCATACTAATTCTTTATTTTAAGATACATTTTATTTCCTCCTCAATTGTTGCTGGGATCAATACACACCTAGGACTTGGCTCTAAACTAGTGGTGAAATCACTATTGCTGGTTGTTTTTTTATTACCTGACTTATGTAATTGACAGGATGTACCCAATATACAGGAAGACCCCCTACTGTGTTGCCATCTATTTTGAGATGTCATTCAATGAAAATAACAACCTAACCATATTGTTACATAAGAAATTGAAATTTATAGAAGATATTTAATTTAATTTAATTCTTTATTTATTTCAAGAGGATTGCCGACAGCCAGAGGCTACGAAGATATTTATATGAAAAACATATAAATTTATTTTTCTAGTACAAATAAATTGGAAGACGGCTTGAAAATAGTTGCATTTTGTATCCATGTTTATAAAACTTTAAACTTTATTATTAAGCACAATTTATAAGTCTTAGTATAATAAAAGAAGTCTTGAGCAACGTTTTTTTTCCACACCTATGATAGGTGTATTTGTACATACATGTACAAAATGTATCATGGATGCACGATG
>MJUT01020951.1:844237-855412 GCA_002080005.1 Gigantidas platifrons | reverse complement strand
ATTCATTGGTATTATTGTATAATATCACCCGTGACAGCCGTTAACAGATCTATACTTTCCGTACTATATAACATTAATTTATTTCAGCTTTACTAAGATACGCATGTTTCTTTATGCACGAATTTATTGGTTAGTAGAATTGAGGACGTTACACAGTAACTATCTGAGAGTGGAGACTCTCACTCTCACTCCGACCTGGGAGGATTTTGTCGGACGATTTTAAGAGTGACACCCTCTCAAAGTCCGACGAAACTCTCTGTCCGACCTGAGAGTATGAGCGTCGTAACACTTGGAGTGTACTGACCCATTACCATATATACATGGTTCATGTCATAAGACAACATTCGTTATAGAACATAATGTGAGTCCCCTAAACTTTGTAAAGTACCTAATAACTATAATGAGACAACAAAACCAGGTGTCATAGAACAAAAATGATACACTGAGTCCCTTCAGGTTTTTTTTGAGGAAATGTAGAGTCCCCTAAACTACATGAAGGCCTGACACACTGATTCACCAAAACAGAAAATTTTACACAATCTACAACAGAGATCGTTGTACCGTCTTCAACAATTGACGACAGTCCACACTGTATGACAATGTACATGCATCTCTTAAAAGGGGATGAAAATTTGATTCTGAGAGGCATCTGGAAGTTTGTTGGAAATAAATATTCTGTCCAGGTCATGAGCAAAATAAAATAAATATCCTTCAATGCAACGAAACGAAATACAGCATAATGAACTGCAAAAATAGACGACTTCATAATAAATGAAAAATATATATTAAATCAAAGTGCTGAAAGCACTGATGGAAGTTGTTGCTTTCTGGGTTTTTTATTAAGTGTAACAATATTTTACAATAAGTGTTAAGCATTTGAAGCAACTATAACAGTTATTGAAAAATCACTCCAAACAAAATGATGTTTTATGTTCAATAATAGTATTTGAATTTTTTCGCAGATCACATAAATAAATCCCAACTTTAATCCTGTACCAGGCTTCATTTTGTTGAATTTGGAAAGACTTGGTCAACAAGAACAAACATTATCATTTGGTAACAATTTTATTATTATTTGATATTATTTAAACATCCTTATTGGCCAAGAAATAGTCACGTGATCGTCCTTAAAAACATGTATTGACTTGAAAAATCATGTATTGACTTGGAAAAACATGTAATGACTTCGGGAAAACATTTGTTTATTTCCACAAATGACGGAATTAGTTGAGTGCTACCCGATTGCACTTTCTCCAAAATTTCATAAAACTTCAAAATTTTCAAAAAATTTCAAAATTGTTCAAACACTCCAAAATTACATAAAATTTCAAAATTTTCAAAAAAAAATTCAAAAATTTCCAAAATAATTTGAAAATGATAAAATTTTCAATGTTTAAATAATATTGAAAAATGATAAAACAAGTACATTTGTATAGCCTACTTTTTTCCAGTGTTACAAAAGATAAAGCAATTGTAACCTTTTAATATCGGTCAATACATTGATTTATCGACCCGTTAAAAGCATATTTGACCTCAGACTTCGTCCTCAGTCAATATACGTTTAACGGGTTGATAAATCCATACAAAAGGCTATAATTGATAGTCTACAGATGACAACAGCAAAACTTACGACAGCATCATACAATAAAATAACTGCAACATGTTTGCAGTTGAATAATAACTAGACTTAGTGGGCTGAGACTGCATCGCTCACCTGGTATCAGATCTGGCTTGGGTTATCAGGATTCAGCCAATCAGAAACAAGATTTTCCTGTGGCAGCCATGTTTGTTATCCGAATGCGTTGAAATGTGACAGGTTTATAGAGTTCCATCGTTAGATGATTTATATCAAATTTCAGATCATTTAGCCAAGTGGTTTAAGAGGAAATGATATTTTAGGATGCATTCTAAATAAGTTGGGTTGTTGTGGCCCTCTTGAATTTTAAATTGTCACAAACATTACTTAATAAGGGACCATCCGAGTATCATCCAAACAACAGAAATACAGAACATTTTAACTGGTAAACAGTTCTTTTGTAGTTTATGGTCTACATTATCTGCTCCTGGCAGCCTTGTGAATATCTGAGTTGCACCAATAACACATACTTTGTACATATACAAAATGAAGGTCAAGTCTGGTTCAATTTGGCTCAAAATTATGAAAGAAAATATAAATAAGAAAATGTTGATTGACAACAGATGGAGGCAAAGTAATGTCACAAGTTCACTTGCCCATTATAGTGTAACGGTCAAGTCCAAAAAAGTCGCTTATTTAAGGAGTTTAATGTACCCACCGAACACACACCTGAAACTTTCTGTATGTTATTTTCAATGTTTTTACTTTGATCTTAATCGGATCGTCACCAATTCGTACCGCCCGATTTTTTAAAATATACATTTGTTTAGCGTAGGGGTATCTTCACGAAAAATAATGTCTAACTTACAAGATCGTTCAATTGCAATGTTGATTTTATCATTAGGTAAAAACACATTTTTATGACTGTTTGAAGACTATAGATTGTCTTTAAAATACAAAAATATTCATTTTTATCTATTTTAATCATGTAATAACATTATATAATAAGGAGGTGTTTTTCATATATATTGTGACATGTAACTAACCAATATAACAATTCTGTATGAGATGAATTTTTCTTTTAGTATTTTCTGAATACTTTTAAATACGATTCATCAATTTTACCCATTTAAATGTGAAGGTGTTCGTTCAAACAGACACAGTAAATGAAAAATCATTAGAATGTCCAGGCGAAAAAGTTGTAATTTTCCGGAAAAATACATTAACCGTTCGCGTACCGTATTTAGTGTTCTCGTCCTATTAAGTGACGCGAACTTGCAAAATGCATATGCTTTAAAAATTGCTTAAAAAAATTAGTTTTTGTGTTTTGGTGTTCTTGAGTTGTCTAAGAGTTGATATCAAGTCATTATTTCAGTATTTCTCAACAATAAGTTGTTATACTTTGGTTATTCACTTAATCGATATTATAATAAGAAAACCGTACTAGTGATGGTGTGATTTTATTCTGAAAAAAATGCCAGAGTTGTGTAGTTTTGTTAAATTTGGTCAGTCGATCAAAAAGAAAGCTAGGGAGTCTTTAAATTGGCTAAATTGTGTTATTTGTCAAAAACCAGGTACAAACGAAGATTTAATAAACATGCAGAGGCAGGGCAAACATTCGTTTTTAAGAGCAATGGAGACCCGGAAAGATGATGTTTATTCAAAAGTGTTTAAAGAATTAACTTCTATGTCTGATATAAAATTGGACTCTACTGTTGTCAAATATCATAAACCATGCTACAGAGCTTACACCAGCAAACAAAACCTCAAACCTTTTCTACAAAATGAAGTTTTAAGTGATAGTTATCGAGGAAGTTCCCCTTTCACTATCTCTATAATTAAAAATGTACCGTCTGAATCAAGCGTTTTTAGAAGGTCAGACTGGATGACCAAAAGGGCAAGTCAAAAAAATGTTACGGTGACTTGAATAAATTGCGAATTCAAATTGTCAACCAGTAAAGACTGTAGTTTTATTGCAAACAAAGATATGGATGACCGCTGATCAGGCTAAGCCAGTCATAGGTTCACCGTTATCCTACATATGACAGTAAGAAAAAATAGGACTTGAACCTATCTTATTTGTATGGCACATGTCGTCCGACTTCCTTCAGGATCTGGTATGTACATGCAAAGGTAAGTCTGTTTGCTCTACTGGCTGTGTTTGTTTTGAGTAGAACCTAGCTTGTACAGATTTGTGCCCATGCCAAGCTAAAGAACAATACTTCAATATTCATTCACGACGTACTGAGACTGTTGAGGACGATGACAGTTAGAATATTTGGAGCGGTACAACAGTCAGTTTCTGAAAGTACCATGTACTTCAGAGTTCATTGATGATATTGTAATTGTCTATGATATAAAATCGATTATTCTATCAATTGACCAGTCATATCGATTAATCAATGATAATTATCAACCAATCAGATCAGTAAACACTGCAATCCGAACAATATATTATTCAGCCATAATTTGCTTACAGTTATGGACTGCCATAAAACGTCATTTAACGACAAGACTAAGTTTTTGGTATAGGAAATCAGAATAACTGTATCTTTATGAAGTAATGGATCTAACATTATCATAATTTTATGTTCTGTAAATGGAAACCTCATTTCCGGTACCACTAAAACATTGTCATTCGATATGTAATCTATTATATGTAGAGTTGATAGGTTTACATAATACACATAGCTGGATATGTGCTACACTGACGTTGTATAGACCATTCGGGATCGAGCTTTCAAAAAAAAACCTGGTTAAAATGTATTTTGGATATCCGGTTTTTCGGAGAGGGTATTTTTTATATGTTAATCAAATAAAGTAAATCGACATTTGATGTCGAAAATACGTCATTTTGACGTCATAAATGATATTGAAATATGCAACAACAAAAACAACAAAAAAACCTTAAATTTTGTACATCGTAATTTATTTATGCGATTAATGAATTACAAGCATAAATGTATTTAATGGACAAAAGTAATGTGCAAATTAATCGCATTGACAATATTTTTGACTCACAGACAATAGTGATCTTTGACCTCAATTTGCATAAAATGGGGCGATAAAATTTCGTGACAACCCACGTAATTTTAAAGCCCAGTATATCTGCTATCATAATACATGTATATATGTTTAGATGTGTGTTCGGAAGGTATATTAAAATCAAATTTTTGAAGGTCTGACACCCCGACTAATACACGATGCTGGAGATCCAAATCAGACGTTCTCTGGGCTGCGTCCATAATCTGTGATCTCTCCGCTGTTTCAACTTTAATTTGTGCAGTTTACGGTCATTTTTTGTGTGTTTTAGATTTACAAAAAATGCATGAACTGCAGTCTGACATAAACACACTTGGTTCACAGTTTTAATTATAGAGCTAGTCAAAGAGGAACTTCCTCAATAACTATTATCTAAAACTTCATTTTGTAGAAAAGGTTTGATGTTTTGTTTGCTGGTGTAAGCTCTGTAGCATGGTTTATGATATTTGACAACAGTAGAGTCCAATTTTATATCAGACATAGAAGTTAATTCTTTTAACACTTTTGAATAAACATCCCGTCTTTCCGGGTCTCCATTGCCCTTAAAAACGAATGTTTGCCCTGCCTCTGCATGTTTATTAAATCTTCATTTGTACCTGGTTCTTGACAAATAACACAATTTAGCCAATCTAAAGACTGTCTAGCTTTCTTTTTGGTCGACGGACCAAATTTAACAAGTCAACACAACTCTGGCAATTTTTCGGAATAAAATCACACCATCACCAGTACGGTTTTCTTATTATAATACCGATTAAATTAATAACCAAAGTATAACAACTTATCGTTGAGAAATACTGAAATAATGACTTGATATCAACTCTAAAGCCCCGTTCTCATCACAAAAATTTACATATGTGAGCAAATTTGCACATGTGTAAATTTACCTGAGATTTACTCACGTGTGTAAAAATTAATTTGCTAAGCTTTCATATGATTTTTTTTATATCTACACATCTGATGGTGAAACATGGACGCTTTTGTTCGTTATCGATGTCAAAGAAGGAGATTCTTTCCATACTTTGTGGAAACGGGTTTGGTCATTGGACTGGATCATGAAAAAAGGACATGGAAAAAAGAACATTCTACGGACTGGGACCACAGTCGCTTGAATTTCAATGATTTTAATTTTTTTTTTTAAAGGGAAAAAAATTTAGTATATAGTGGAAGTTGTGAAATGCATTTCGTTACAGTCGCCATGGTGGAACTATTCCGCACTGAATGAAAATATTTCTACTTTCGAGTCTCCCCTTATATTCATACAAGCGAAATTAAACAGTCAAATATTGCTTTATAAATTTCTCAAATGATTTAATTAATCGATTAATATTCATATGAAGTGCTTACCGCTAAATTTATGACTTTACAGATGCTTTGATATAGTATTTCTCATTCAGTGTGGAATAGTTCCACCATGGCGATTGTAACGAAGTCAGAGGCTGAACGTCAGTGAATAAATGGCCCATACGTTTGCAAAATGCTCGGAATGAAGGTTCTTACAATACGGATGTATAAAAAAAAACATGTCCAGTGTAGAAAAATATCCACGAAGCGTATCACTTTGCGTCCGTTTAGGCCTAATTACGCGGATTGTTTACATTTTGGCGCAAAAATGCATTTCACAACTTCCCCTATACTATATATATACCAGGGGCGGATCCAAGAGTCCCTGGTATATACTATATATATACCAGGGGCGGATCCAAGAGTCCCTAAAATTGGAAAAAATATGATTTTTTTGCATAAAATCGTGATTTTTCACACGAAATATCCCAAATATTTTCGCGCCTCCCTCCGCTCGGCGCGATTTTTGTTTAAGTTTCCCCCCTAACTTGAAATCCTGGATCCGCCCCCGAATTTACAGAAATACTCACCCAAATACATTTGCACGTGTGTAAAAATTAATTTACACTTGGTCCCTACCAAGTGTAAATTTACACATGGTGTAAATTTACATATGTGAGTAAATGCGTTCACATGGACGAATTTGCACCCGTGTGTAAATTTACATATATGCAAAATAATTTACACGTGTAATTTTGGTCATGAGAATGGGGCTTTAGACAACTCAAGAACACCAAAACACAAAAACAAATTTTTTTAAAGCAATTTTTAAAGCATATGCAAATTGCAAGTTCGGGTCACTTAATAGGACGAGAACACTAAATACGGTACGCGAACGGTTAATGTATTTTTCCGGAAAATTACAACTTTTTCGCCTGGACATTCTAAATGATTTTTTATTAACTGTGTCTGTTTGATCGAACACCTTCACATTTAAATGGGTAAAATTGATGAATTGTATTTAAAAGTATTCAGAAAATACTAAAATAAAAATTCATCTCATACAGAATTGTTATATTGGTTAGTTACATGTCACAATATATATGAAAAACACCTCCTTATTATAGAATGTTATTACATGATTAAAATAGATAAAAATGAATATTTTTGTATTTTAAAGACAATCTATAGTCTTCAAACAGTCATAAAAATGTGTTTTTACCTAATGATAAAGTCAACATTGCAATTTAACGATCTTGTAAGTTAGACATTATTTTTCGTGAAGATACCCCTACGCTAAACAAATGTATATTTTTTTTAAATCGGGCGGTACGAATTGGTGACGACCCGATTAAAATAAAAGTAAAAACATTGAAAATAACATACAGAAAGTTTCAGGTGTGTGTTCGGAATGTACATTAAAATCAAAATTATGAAGGTCTGACCGCCCGACTATTAGGGGCAGGTATGGTAATAACAATTTGCTAGTTTTAGTAGACTAGTAACATTTTAACTGGCGAACAGTTCTTTTGTAGATTATGGTCATCAGAACGCATTATCTGCTTCTGGCAGCCATGTTGAATATACAAGTTGCACCAATAGCACATACATTATAAGGTACCATCAGGAACATATATGTCAAGTTTGGTTCAATTTGGCTCAAAATTATGAGAGAAAATCCAAATATGAAAATGTTGATTGACGACGGATGGAGGCAAAGTAATGTCATCACTGGCCCAAACTGAAAACTGGTAGCCCAAATATTTCAATAACATTTTTATGTGTTGTTGACTAATAAAGCATTCAAATAAAGCAGTTTGTTATCTTTTATTCTTCAATTATTCCCTCCCTACACATAACCCTATAAACCCGTCCGTCATCCCCATAATCTTCATCATTGTCACTATAATAATCACTATCACTATCAGTATCATAATCTGCCCCATCCATTGGTTGACTCGGTGACAGTTTGTCTTCACTACTAGGCAGGGTTTCAGCTGAATTTTATTATAGTACAGTCAAATGACCTAACTCATATAAATTTATCAGGCCTTTTGTCCTGAAAGGCACTTATTCAATAGGTCAATTGTGTCCTAATTTGCCTAAACCTTATAAAGTCATTTAATGCATAATTATTATGATATTTGGAATTGACAGCCAGCCAGGTTTTCAGAGGTCACCATCTCTTTTAAAAAAAAAGTTAAACTTCAGTGAAAATACTAGTAAATAGAAATTAAAATCAAATTCCCCAATGAGGAATGAGTCAAAGACTTAAGAGAAGGCTACCCTAAATAGGTTACAAAAAACTTGCTTTGAAGTAAACATTTTGTAGAATTTTTTTATATAAATAAAGAATTTTATCTAAATTCACAGAGAAATAAAAATTTTAGTGGATCTTTTCAACCATTTGTCTTAATCAGGAAAAAGCTTGTAATATTTGTCCATTTCAAAGGTTTCAATATTTCTCTCGTATTTTGCACAAAAGACAAGTTTAAATTTGGTGCCAAAATGATATCTAATAATCTTTACGTCAATGTCCTTGAACTTCATCAAAGCATGGAGGAACGATAAATGATACAATAAAACAAAGAAAGAGTTTTGATCTAGCGCTTCACTTTAGTTTTAATCAAAATAAATCATGGACAAATTGGAGATCAAACAGGGTTCTTTTATACAAAAAACCCAGTATTTTATACCGTACAGTCGGTCCGGTGGAAACCAATGTTTGGTTACGTAACCTCAAAATGAAAGTAGAATCGTATTTATTTACGTGCAGTGAGATTCTTTTTGCAAATAAATGTCGTTTCCCCGTTTATTTAAAGATTGAAAGTAATTAGTTAATACAGATATTTGTTCCAAACTATAAAAATAATTGATGATAAGCATGAACAGCTATTGTGCTAGATGGATTATATTTTGTCAATAGACCTATTTACACCTTGTTTCCTTTCTGAATCCGCCTTTCATTTTGCTGTATTGTCTATTGAATTGGGTGACAACATAGGAAGTGTGTTGCCATGGCAACAACTTCCAAAAATGTCACTTGTAAACATCAGAGCCAAGGAGTTTTTTTCAGAATAACCAAATTTCTGCGTAAAAAAATTGGGGGATTTTGTCATAGTGTTATCCTAGCTTGCTAAGATAATGACAAAATTGTTTACACGTATATGCTTATAAATTTTGTGGTTTATTTAGCATAAAAAACAAACGAACGTGTTTGACTGCGACATATTTGTGCAGTTAAGGGGCGATGTAAATGAATTTCGACAACGCTCAGTTAAACATCATACCTATATATTTCTCTTTAAATCAAATTTAGAGACAAAATAAAATTTCAAAGATTTGAAAACAAACAACCCATTTCATTTCTTCATTTCTCTCTGTCAAAAAAATATCTTTTCACGTTTGAAAGCCAGGATAATTTTCTCTTTTTGTTTTTGGGTCGTCATATTTGGGGTTACACGTCAACAATCTAGTCTCCTTTTAGTTCATTAAAATTAGCCTTTTAAAACGAGATATACAATTATATTGAAGATGCAGGATAACATCACATATAGCAAATAACATGCGTTCAAACATTTTCCCAAATCTGACGATATTGGATATCACGCCGAAATTTGGATAACAAAACGTTACAAATTGACTCATCATTGATAAAGCTACATATATAATAAAATAATTATTACTATTATTATTAATATAAAGAGCAACAGCCCGTACCCAGAAATGTTGCTTGGCAAGTATGCCTTTCTCCTCAAAGATGTTGCATGCTACGTCGTGCTAAGAATACCCCCACTCGTTCATTTGTGTCAAATTTGTATATATCTCAACAATAATTACCAGAAATTGGATCACAAACTAATCTGAAACATCGAGAAAAATTCTAAGTCGCCCAGTAAACAGGAAGTAGATGTGCGGTAAACTTCGAAAGGGGACACACGCTACAAGTCACCATGCAAAAGCCATATATCAAATATAAAATCATTTCTTCCAGTAGAAGCTGAGATATCTGTTACAAAAGTTTTTATTACGGCAAACATGAAAAATTCTAAGTCACACTATAAACAGGAAGTAGATGTGCGGTAAACCTGGAAAGGGGAGACACGGTATAAGTCACCATGCAAAATCCATATATCAAATATAAAATCAATTCTTCCAGTAGAAGCTGAGATATCTGTTACAAAAGTTTTCATTACAGCAAACATGAAAAATTCTAAATCGCGCGATAAACAGGAAGTAGATGTGCGGTAAACCTGGAAATGGGAGACACAGTACAATTGACCATGCAAAAGCCATATATCAAATATAAAATCATTTCTTCCAGTAGAAACTGAGATATCTGTTACGAAAGTTTTCATTATGGCAAACATGAAAAATTCTAAGTCGCACGATAAACAGGAAGTAGATGTGCGGTAAACCTGGAAAGGGGAGACACAGTACAAGTCACCATGCCAAAGCCATATATCAAAATATAAAATCATTTCTTCCAGTAGAAGCTGAGATATCTGTTACAAAAGTTTTCATTACGGCAAACATGAAAAATTATATGTCGCGCGGTAAACAGGAAGTACCGTATTTACTGGTGTATAATGCGCGGGATTTTACCCAGATTATTTATTTTGTAGGAGGGATGCGCATTATAGACAAGAACAATGTGTTTCACTCTTTTTCAGACCGGAAAATTACATGTCGGCCATTTTTTTTTCCGGTTTTTTTTTGAAGTCGTCCGTTTCGTATTTTTATATTTAACACTATCCCACAAAAATAATAAATTAAATAAAATGAGACTAATAATGTATTTATTAGTGTTGAATTACAACTGTCTTGTGAAATCGTTTTTGTAAAGGTTTACCTTTGTTCGAGAATAAAATCAATACACCAATTGTATGTATTATGTGACAAGATAGTGTGACCGACCATGCGTAAAATAATCAATACTGTGTTGCCGATAAGAATATAATAAGTGTGTGTATAAGTGTCATAATCCATTATCCACAGTATAGACTGTCAGGCTATGTTTATATAAGTAATTAAAGATTGAAATAAAAAGAAAAGAAACAATAAAATGGATTTGTAAATTTTAATCATATCAATAATAATCTGATTAACAATAAAGGTAATAATTATGAAAAAATTGTATCTAACAGCACAAATGTTTATGAGCACTAATATCAAATTTTAATGTCTTTTAACACCCATCAAATTCTTCATCTGTGTCATCGGTGTCGTCTTCTCTGTTAATTAGTAGGGTCAATTTTAAAAGATAAAAAAAAATC
>MJUT01020951.1:806815-827136 GCA_002080005.1 Gigantidas platifrons | reverse complement strand
ATGCACAAAAATCAAAATCCTTCCCACATGCATGCACATCTTCGATATATGTACAAACAATCTACAATATAAAAAATTCCTAGCGTAAAAACTGTAGGAGGAGTTGCACGGACAAACCATGTACCCTTTTAGCCAAATTCACCAAAAAAAGACTAAGTTCAGCAATCTAAATTTTTGGTAAAAATTCATGAAAATCAAAATCCTTACCACATGCACATCTTTGATGTATGTACAAACGATCTGCAATATAAAAACTTCCTAGCGTAAAAACTTTAGAAGGAGTTGTGCGGACAAACCATGTACCCTTTTTGCCAAATTCACAAAAAAATGACTAAGTTCAACAATCTATATTTTTGGTAAAAATGCACAAAAATCACAATCCTTACCACATGCACATCTTTGATATATGTACAAATGATCTGCAAAACAAAAACTTCCTAGGAGAAAAACTGTAGGAGGAGTTGCATGGACAAACCATGTACCCTCTATGCGAACAGACAGACGGACAGACAGACAGGGTGAAACCTATATACCCCCAAACTTTGTTTGAGGGGGGTATAATGATTCCTATAATGCCTTAGTGTACTTTAGAGGACCCACTACCATATATATACCTGGTTCATGTCATAAGATCTTTGTAAAGTACCTAATTACTATCATGAGACAACAAAACCAGGTCTCATAGAACAAAAATGATACGCTGAGTCCCTTCGGTTTTTTAGGATATGCAGAGTCCCCTAAACGACATGAAGGTCCAACACATTGATTCACCAAAACAGAAAATTTTCCAAAATCTACAACAGAGATCATTATACCGTCTTCAACAATTGACGACAGTCCACACTGTATGACAATGTACATGCATCCCTAAGGGGATGATAATTTGATTCTGAGAGGGATCTGGAAGTTTGTTGGAAATAAATATTCTGGCCAGGTCATGAGCAAAAATAAAATAAATATCCTGCCATGCAACGAAACGAAACGAAATACAGCATAATGAACTGCAAAAATAGACGACTTAATAATAAATGAAAGCTAAATATTAAAAAATTTTGCTTGTAAACATCAGAGCCAAGGAGGTTTTTTTTCAGAATAACCAAATTTCTGCGTATAAAAAATTGGGGGGTTTTGTCATTGTGTTATCCTTGCTTGCTAAGACAATGACAAAAATGTTTACATGTATATGCTTATAAATTTTGTGGTCTATTTAGCATAAAAAAACAAACGTGTTTGAAAGCGAGATATTTGTGCAGCTAAGGGACGATGTAACCCAATTTCGACATCGCTCAGCTAAACATCATACATATATATATCTCTTGATTTAGTCAGTCAAATTTAGAGACTAAATAAAATTTCATAGATTTGAAAACAAATAATCCATTTCATTTCTTCATTTCTCTCTGTAATATTTTCCCGATGCAAGTCAAAAAAATGTGTTCTTTTGACGTCCGAAAGCTAGGATCATTTTCTCTTGTTTTTGGGTTGTCATATTTGTGGTTACACGTCGGTAATCTAGTCTCCATTTAGTTCATTAAAGTTAGCCTTTAAAGATATACAATTCTATTGAAGATGCGGGATAACATCACATATAAGAAATAACATGTGTTCAAACATTTTCCGAAATTTGACGATATTGGATATCACGTCGAAATTTGAATAACAAAACGTTACAACTTTAATCATCATTGATAAAGCTAATTATATAATAAAAATAAGTATTACTATTATTATTAATATAAAGAGCAATGGCCCGTACCCAGAAATGTGACTTGGCAAGTATGCCTTTCTACTCAGAAAGTATACTAAGATGTGCGTCGGGGTGATTGCGGGGCTAATAATGTGTTTAACTGAAGTAAAGAATTTGTTTTGCTGACAGAAAAAAGGGGATGTGATCGTGCCACTCGTATCCTCTCTCCTTTGTATGAACCAAGAGCTTGACATTCAACGTGAGTATATCTCCACTTTGAAAGCTGAACGGTTCCCTATTTTTGGTATACATTGATAATATTTACGGTCTACACTGATTTGAAAGCACAGAAAACTAGAGGCTCAATGGGATGAGCCTGTGTCGCTCACCTTTCATTCTGCTTTGAGGAAACTTAATACAGAACCTTCCATGTGTGCTTCCCACCAAATATCGGTTCATTTTGGCAAAGCAATTTCAGAGAAGAAGATTTTTAGAAATTGACCAATCTAAAACAAGAATTGCCTGTGGCAGCCATGTTTGTAAATGGATCAAAACGAAATGAGTAATCTCTATAGAAGATCTTCCATAGATGCTTCTTACCAAGTTATATATCATTTTGCCAAGGGGCTTCAGAGGACAAGCTGTTTTAGAAACTGACCAATAAGAAACAAGACTTGCCTGTGCCAGCCATATTTGTAAATGGATATGGATGAAATGACTAATCTTTATAGAGGACTTCCCATAGATGCATCCTACCAAGTTTCGGTTCATTTGGCCGAGCGGTTTCAGAGAAGATTTTTAGAAATTTACCAATAAGAAACAAGACCTGCCTGTGGCAGCCATATTTGGAAATGGATATGGATGAAATAAGTAATCTTTATAGAGGACTTCCCATAGATGCTTCATACCAAGCTTAGGTACATTTGGCCAAATGGTTTCAGAGGAGAAGAATTTTAAAAATCAGCTAATCAGAAACAAGAATCGCCTGTGGCAGCCATGTTTGTTAATGGATCTGGACGGAATGAGCAATCTTTGTAGAGGACCTTCCATAGATGCTTCCTACCAAGTTTCAGATCATTTGGCCTAGCGGTTTCTGAGGAGAAGATTTTTAGAAATCGACCAATCAGAAAAAAGAATTGCCTGTGGCAGCCATGTTTGTTAATGGATCAGAACGAAATGAGCACTCTTTATAGAGGACCACCCATAGATGTTTCCTACCAGGTTTCGGTTCATTTAGCCAAGCGGTTTCAGAAGAGAAGAATTTTTAAAATCAGCCAATCAGAAACAAGAGTCGCCTGTGTTAGCCATGTTTGTTAACGAATCGGGACGAATTAAGCAGTCTTTATAGAGGACATTCCATAGATGGTTCCTACCAAGTTTCAGTTCATTTGGCTGAGGGGTTTTAGAGGCATATTTATCTGTAATTCAATTCATAGATATAACTGCATTTTGAATAGAGATATCTATATTTAAACTAGAGTTATCTCCCTTTTCACAGAAAAAAATATTTTTGAGAAATTAATCAATTAGAAACAAGAATCGCCTGTGGAGGCCATGTTTGTTAACGGATCGGGATGAAATTAGCGATCTTGATAGAGGACCTTCCATAGATGCATCCTACCAAGTGTCGGTTCAATTGGCAAAGCGGTTTCAGAGGAGAAGATTTTTTAAAATAGGCCAATCAGAAACAAGAATTCCTGTGGTCGCCATGTTTGTCAATGGAGCGGAGCGAAATGAGCAATCTGCATAGGGGACCTTCCATATATGCTTCCTACCAAGTCTCAATTCATTTGGCTGAGGGGTTTCAGAGGAGAAGATTAAAATGTGAAAAGTTAACAGACGACGGATGACGGAGGCCAAGTGATGGCAAAAGTTCACATTGCCTTTGCCAATGGTGAGCTAAAAAGACAAAATTGAAAATAATTTGAACTTTTTTTCACACGGTTTTATACCAAAACGCATCATGGCACAACAATAACTGTTTGACGTTTCACATTTGTTATGAAGACTGACCTGTAAGCATGATGAACCCACGAGGGGGATATCCCAGAAACAATGCAAAATTGGTATTTATTCTTTCAAATTATTTTTATTTTTACAAGCAAAATTGTTTAATCAGTATACTTAACCTTTAACATTAGCTTAATTAACAGTAAGTTTACCAATGTCATCCCGTCAAACCGTTTTGCACACAAAGAAGGGATATGGTAGGATTATCTTGTCCCCCCCCCCTCCAAAAAAAAGAAAAAAAAAGAAATCAACATACAGAAAGGACATGAATGATGTCATAACAGGAGATTTTTTAAAGGAAATAAGCCTGATTGACATTTCCCACGGATTTAAACAGGTAAGTTTACCTGGACGAGTTCGCACAAAGAGCTTGTAAAATTTAAAAATGATTACGATTTTCTATCAGAGTATTCAAATCACTATCTAACAAAATGTAAATCTTAATAAAAGTTATGTACCTTTGTATTTCACCTTTAATTCAAAAACATTGTTGCAGTTGTATAAAAAATGATCACAATATCACAATTTGTCCTTTTTAGGACCTTGTGAGTTAAAAAAAGAGACCTTATATGTATTACTTATTTGTTACTTACGCAGGCATCAGATTGTATTGACTCTTCTTCACTAGATGACTAAAATGCAAAATAGAATAAAATAAATGTTACACTATCTAAATATTAATGTGTATGGTAAATTTTATAATTATCCAGCAATCATATTTACAGTACTAACAAGGTGTTTTTGTTAGAAAACAATATGATCTGACATGAGTGAAAACATTGGAATACTTTGTAATTAATGTGATTGGTTGTGTTTTTTCAAAAAAGACATCTACATTTCAGACATCAGTGTATTTCAGACATGAAATCTACATTTATGACATCAGTGTATTTCAGAAATGACATCTACATTTATGACATCAGTGTTTTTCAGACATGACATCTACATTGATGACATGTGTTTTTCAGCCATAACATCTACATTGATGACGTCAGTGTTTTTCAGACATGACATTTACATTGATGACATCAATGTTTTTCAGACATAACATCTACATTGATGACAATGGTATTTTTCAGACATGACATCTACATTGATGACATCAGTGTTTTTAAGACATGACATGTACATTGATGACTATCAGTTTTTTTCAGACATGACATCTACCGTGATTGTGACATCAGTGTTTTTCAGACATATTTACATTTATCACATCAGTGTTTTTCAGACATGATTTCAGTGTTTTTCAGACATGACATCAGTGTATTTCACATGACATCTAAATTGATGACATCAGTGTTTTTCAGACATGATATTTACATTGATGACATCAGTGTTTTTCAGACATGACATCTACATTCATAACATCAGTGTTTTTCAGACATGACATCTATATTGATGACTTCAGTGTTTATCAGACATGACATTAACATTTATAACATCAGAGTTTTCAGACATAACATTTACATTTATAACATCAGTGTTTTCAGAAATGACATTTACATTTATAACATCAGTGTTTTTCAGAAATGACATCTACATTTATAACATCAGTATTTTTCAGACATGACATCTACATTGATGACATCAGTTTTTTCAGACATGACATCTACATTTATAATATCAATGTTTTTCTCTACACAAAACACATGATGTAATTAACTGGTGCTTCATCAGAAACACCTTGCTAGTACTGTACAAAATGTTCAAAAGAATATTTCAAGATTGACAGCATGACTGGTGTTAAAAGTCCAAGGAGTTATATTAAAATTTGACAAGAGACAGGTTTATGGTACCTGTTGTATTATTTAATAACTTTCATTGTCTATTTCTTGTAGAATAAACATTACAGGATACAAACACCTTTGACTCAAATTACTCAGTTCTTAAAACCAGAGCTATAAAAAATATTATACCATAAAACATCTGAACATACATGTTGGATTTCTATATTCAAATTTATTTAAAGCCAATTTATTTCATTTCAGGGGACACTTAGTTCTGAGCATTTCTATGTACACAGTTTGGACCCAATTTTATTTCTGCAATTTGGGTCTTTAAAGGTGAAATGGAAAGGTTTTAAGTTATTTATTTTACTTTACTCGATAAAGATACCTAAATAATGCCTAAAAACTAAATTTACAACGCCCTTTGTGTCAACGTTTACATGTAAAGACAGGTAAATTTACAGTTGATTGTCAAATGTTTAACATGATTATCTCCCAAGAGTGTGATCTCATTCAGTTCATATCAGTCTGCTGCGCCTACGAGGATAACATGGTTTCTCGATATTCTGATGATGAAAGTGACCAAAGTGAGAGCCCAGATATCAATTCAAAAAGGTATACATAAAAAAACATATAAATTTAAAAAAAACCAAAAGCATCTAATTTGATATAAAAAATATGAACAAATATATAGGAATGTTCGCCAATCTCATTAGTGATGTCATATTCACTAATTTGCATGTCATTAAACAAATAATTGGTTGGCAGTAAAACAATAATGTAATTGACAGGAAAGTAAGCAATTTTTAAACTTTTATAACTTTTTTATTTCCAAACCAATTTTAGTTCTGTTAATTGTTTCAGAAACTTAAGAAAATTCATATTTGTTCTGTCAGTTTACATTTTTTTAATTTTGATATGATAAATTCATAATTCTAATATGAAACAGTGCATATTTACGCTTCAAAACTAAACGAAACAAGATTGAATTTCCAATCTTTTTATTCTGAATATTTTTATCAAACCTTCGATGTGAATAAATTATTGCTATATAATTTTCATTTCTGTTTAAATTATCGTAAATAACAAAATAATAATGACAATTCAAAGTTGAGCCTTCATTGAAAGACAAGCGAAATTTTTGATTTCCTGCCAACCACACAGGTAAATTTTCAAGGCTGTGACATCAGGCAAACATCCCTATACTTTACTTTTGTACTTACATCTAGACCATTTGCCAGGGAAATTTATATAAATATGCTTTTCTCAAAAAATATTGTATATGAAATGTGAATGATAAATACTAGTAACTCCGGTTATTTGTACATGAAATACAATGTATTACTTTCACATTCTCCTCCCTTTAATCCCGTTTTACATAAAGTGCATTATTAATGACTTGTCAGTAATCGTTGAATGGAGAACAGCGAAATGTAGAATTCATGTCCGTGACACACTAAGGCATTATCATAGCCTTCATTTTTTTAGTCATAATTTCCAAAGACTTACCCTATAAAGTGTCATATTCACCTTTCCGAGAGAAACAAAATTTAATAAGATTAAAAACCTTTTCATAATATATGTCTACCATTAACCATAAAAAATAATGCAGCCATGTTTGTAATGGATCGGGACAAAATGAGCAATCTTTAGAGAGGACTTCCCATGGATGCTTCCTATCGAATTTCACTTCATTTGGCTAAGTGGTTTTAGAGGAGAAGATTAAAATGTGAAAAGTTAATGGATGACAGACGACAGACGCCAAGTGATTGCAAAAGCTCACATTGCCTTTGGCAAGGTGAACTAAAAAGTAAAAATATTATGTACCTTTGCATTTCATCTTTAATTCAAAAATAGTTTTGCAGCTGTATAAAAAATGTAACATTTTTGTAAATGATGATAATACCACTATTGGTCCTTTAGTCCTTGTGAGTTAAAAAAGAGGCCTTATATGTATTACTTATTTGTTACTTACCAAGTTTTCAGATATTCCTGACACTTGTTTACTACATACAAATGACTAAAATATAAAATAAAACAAAATAAATGTTACTGCCATCTAAATATTAATATATGTATTGCAAATTTCATAATTATCCAGAAATCATATTTACAGCACTAACAACGTGTTTTTGTCAGTGTTTTTCACATGACATCTACATCAGTGTATTTCAGACATGACATAAGATAAGAAAACTTTATTTTGATTCGGCATGTATATAACATAATAACATAAGCTCTACAGAGCTTTTTACCGAAAATCTACATCTACATCAGTATTTTTATGGACATGACATCTACATTTATGACATCATTGTCTTTTTAGACATGACATCTACATTTATGACATCAGTGTTTTTCACATGATATCAAATGAAAACCATTTCATCTACAGATGGATGACGAAGACGAAGAACTCATTCAATAATAGGTCTGTGACATTTTTGCAGTTGTATAAAAAAAAATGATGACAATACCACAATTGGTCCTTTTGTGCTTGTGAATTCTTAAAGAGGCCTTATATGTATTACTTATGTGTTACCTACGCTTAATAGAGCTAACCTACCAGTCTAAAATATAAGATAAAATAAATGTTACTGCATTTAAATATTAATATGTATGGTAAATTTTACAATTGTCCAGCAATCATATTTACAGTACTAACAAGGTGTTTTTGTTCAGACATGACATCTATCTTTATGATATCAGTGTTTTTCAGACATGACATCTACATTGATGACATCAGTGCTTTCACATGACATCTACATTGATGACATCAGTGTATTTCATATGACATCTACATTGATGACTTCAGTGTTTTTCAGACATGGGATCAACATTCATGACTTCAGTGTTTTTAAGACAAGACACTTAAAATTTATGACACAAGTGTTTTTCACATGACATCAACCTTTATGACATCAGTGTTTTTCAGAAATGACACCTACATTATAATAATAATAATATTAATAATAATAATGGGGCCCGGGTGGCTCAATGAGTTAGGTCGCTGGATCTAACAACTCATACAAGTCTATCACCAATACGACGTGGGTTCGCGCCCGGCTTTGTAAATTACAAAAAAGGGTGCACTCGACTCGCAGCCGCAAGTGATAAAGCTTACCAGTTGCTTGCCCATGGTCGGTGGTTCTCTCCGAGTACTCCGGCTTCCTCCACCACTAAAACTGGTCGCCATGATATAGCTGAAATATTGTTGAAAGTGGCATTAAACACCAAAAATCAATCAATCAATCAATCAATCTTGTTTACTAAATAACTAAAATATAAAATAAAACAAAATAAATGTTACTGCCATCTAAATATTAATATATACTAGTAGACAAAAGAAAGGATACACTTATTTTTTTTATTTCTCTATTTTATTTATTTGAATTTCTTTATGATATTTAGTACCTATACTTACCTGGGCGACTGATTAATCTTGGTTATTGATTTTTTACCTGTATGCATCGCTTAACGACGTAGACAATCAAAGTATACTTTTACCACTTTTGCACGTGCAATTTTTACCGCCATCGATAATGAGACAACTTTATTGTTGTCAACAAGACAAATTGAAAGTTCACCTGAATTAACCTGATGACTAAGCAGAATGCCTCGACTTTCACAAGAATTAAGAGAACGTGCAATATGCATGCTCCAAGCAAATATGAACATCACCGCCGTCGCAAGAACTTTGGGTTGTAAACGCATGGCCATTCATCGTCTTCGTAGACGTTTTCAAATGACAGGTTCAACAAAAGATCGACCTCGATCCGGACGCCCAAAAGTAACGTCTCCTGCAGATGACAGATTCATCCGTCTCCGTCACTTACGTGATCGGTTCCTGCCAGCAACGTCATCAACCAATGTTCAGGGTCGACATGTCAGTGCGCGAACCATCCGAAGGAGACTGAATGCCAAAATGCAATGGTTTGAACCCACGGCGCCCATACAAAGGCTTGATATTGACTAATCGACATAGGCAGGAATGTCTAAGATGGTGTCGAGCACGATTACGTTGGAGACTCAACAATGAATGGAGTCATGTATTGTTTTCGGATGAATCCCGATTCAATTTATCTCATTCGGATGGTCGTGCAAGGGTTTATCGCAGACAAAATGAAAGATACGCGGACTGTTGTGTTCAAGAAAGGGACAGATTTGGAGGCGGAAGTGTGATGGCATGGGCAGGGATAACCTCGCATAAAAGGACTAATCTGGTTTTTTATTGATGGTACCTTGACCGCTGCAAGGTATAGAGACAATATTCTTGCCGTGGAGGTTGTAAATTTTCTTAACCACAATGGACCAGGCATTACTTTTCAGCAGGATAATGCAAGACCACAAATGGCAAGAATTACTCAGGCTTTTCTTCAGCAACAGAACATATAGAATCTAACACCGGCAAAAGTGCAAGACAGGGAAATCTCCGACACCCGAGGGTAAGATTTCAATCGTTCGCTGACGAGGCTCACCGAGTCAGCGAACGATTGAAATCATACCCGAGGGTGTCGGAGATTTCCCTGTCTTGCACTTTTTGTCGGTGTTTGATTTTATTTCTCACTTTTATCAGCTGTTACCTAATTGTTTTGTTTACAATCCCGATCGAGCGTTTTCCCACAATTTTATTGCTGAAGTAAATATTTAGTTTATTCATATATGCATCCGTGTCTTGGCAGTATTTCAAAATAAAATACAATGTATTTAATAAATATATGATAAATGTAACTCAACACCACAACAGCGTCGATAAATACCTGTGGCTGTGAAAAAATATTTGAATTTGGTCAAAGGGAGGTAACGTTAGTTACTAACAAGGGAGAGCACTCTTTTATTTACTCAAAGTAAACAAATTGACTGGAAGAGAGTCATGCACCGAGAAACATGAAAGGTGCACGATAGTTAAATTGTTAGCTAGCAGAATAGTATACATACATTAATTTAAAAATACTTATGTAATAGAATCGTGGTTTTATTGGTGAAGCATGGAAAACTGGGGGGCAGTTGACATACACT
Organism: Gigantidas platifrons; assembly: GCA_002080005.1. Lineage (NCBI taxonomy): Eukaryota > Metazoa > Mollusca > Bivalvia > Mytilida > Modiolidae > Gigantidas > Gigantidas platifrons. Next base: position 816,693 of record MJUT01020951.1, on the reverse strand, counting down.
GTACAGCATGAATTTGTCGGTAAAACGCACATGATTTTTTTGTCTTGCAATAGTGCAATATAAGACAATCTCGCATCGCTAAAAATAGGAACTGGTCTGTCTCAAAAGTGAGAAATCGATGTCTTGCCTTGGCCTTCAAAATCACCAAACCTCAATCCTATCGAACACATCTGGGATGTACTTGACCGTCGTGTTCGACAAAGGCCTCATAAACCCATCACATTACCAGAATTTCGTCAGGCCCTTCAAGAGGAATGGGACAATCTTCCACAGGCTGTAATTTCTACAGTTATTGCTTCAATGAGACGCCGTTGTCAAGCTGTTGTTGATGCAGACGGAGGACACACACAATATTGAACTTTAGTTGCTTTTTTGGACTGTTATTAAAATGTGAAAATTTAATCTCTGAATTTGTTATTCCATGTTTTCGACCATCGTGCTTTCATTGGATGCCTTACGAACATTTGATGTGTTACTGATCTGACAGTTATTCATTCTTTACAATGAGACATTTACAATACTCAAAAGAATGTCAAATTATATTTTTGATAAAATATACAATAAAGAAAAATTATTAAAATAGTGTATCCTTTCTTTTGTCCGCTAGTATATGTATTGCAAATTTTATAATTATCCAGAAATCATAATATTTTTGACAGTTCTATTTGATACATTTACCAATAATGTCTCATTTTTATTTTTATTTCTAATTTAACATTTATTTATGAGTAGCCCTATTGTATATTTATATTATTATTATTGTACGTTCATTAATTTATATGTAGGATTTCAATTCTTTTATGTATGTAATTTCATATGTGCAATTTCTGGTTCTTTTGTCCCGTATATGGACCGTCAAAAACTTTTTTTTGAAATTAAGACGCCATATTGGTTCTAAATATTATTTAAATAGACATTGATAAAGTCTATTGGTGGGACGAAAGTTTTGTCATTCAACGAAGTGTTTAATTCTTTATCACTTGGTTTTGTGTGCTTGGTGTTGTTTTACAAACCATTTTAGACATTTATAAATTTTATTTTACTTGTACAGTATCGTTATGCCGTAACGATCCAATAAGATTGATCGTTGACTGGTTTTTCAGACGTTTTCAAAACTTTATCAATGTCTATTTAAATAATATTTAGAACCAATATGGCATCTTAATTTCAAAAATAAATAAATTCTAGAATTTGATTCAGACCAGTAAATTCAACTTTTCATTTCCAGGACTGTAGTAGTGTGATCCTGTTGTTTAATTTGATTTATATCTACATTCCTTCATATTAATTACAATATAAGAATACATTTACCATCACTTCATCATAAATTTCTCTAAATGTTCTTAATCTCTAAATAAAAGAAAGAATCACTTAAAATTAAAATAATCTCTAAATAAAAGAAAGAATCACTTTAAATTAATGAGCAAAGAACAATGTACAAACAGATCACAATTTTCTATGTGTTATGGTAGTAACTACCGGTACACATCTTTTAGTTTCTTCACGATTTCAAAACAAGTCTGTTTTGTACTGAACACACTGGCTTAAATTTCAGTGAAATTCTATGATTGTTGTTTAATGCCAAATTATTTAGCTATATCATGGCAAGAACAATTATTTTTCAATGAAATGATGATGATTTCCGCTTTGTACTAGACCAACATGCTTAGGTGGATGTTTTATAGTGCTAGCTCATTGAAACGACAGTCCGATGGTAGACATGTCGCTCCACTTGGACACATTATTCTGATTCTGAGCCAACCAGTCTTTGTTCTTACTCCTTAATGCCATATGCTTAGTGGAGAAGCAGAAAATACCAATTTTACAAGTCTTTGGTTTGACCTGACCGGGGCTTAAACTCACTCTCTACTTCACTTGAGGCGAGCATTCTAACAATTACACTACCGATAGTTACATGTATGGATGAGCAAAAATCCTCAGAATGAAAATTTAAGAATAGGCAAAAATTATCAAGAAAAACTCGGACACATTATCCTGCTTGCAATCCAACCAGTCTTTACTCTTAGTCATTAAAGCTGTGTGTGTATAGGAGAAGCAGGAAATACCAATTTCATTGTCTATCATTGCTTTATGTTACCTAAATACAAAATTTATGCAGGATGGCCGACACCCATTTAAAAAAATAATAATCTCAAGAGTCAAGTCTGTTTTGCATTGAACAATTTAGGTTCGATTTCAGTAAAATTCTTAAATAATTTGAAATCTTGACTTCAGTCTCTTTCCAGAAATCCAAACCAGACAGGGGGCCGTCGTAGCCGTGATCGAATGATAGTTGAATTTACAACTACCTATGCAATCAGTGACTATCACTACTGATGTTGTGAGTTCGAATCTCGATCAGGGCGAGGTGTACAACATTATGTGATAAAGTTTGTCAGTGACTTGTGACAGGTCGGTGGTTTTCTCCAGATCCTCCAGTTTCCTCCACCAACCAGAGGCTCTCAAGAGCCTGTATCGTTCACCTGGTTATAAAAAGAACCAATTGGTCCTATGTAAAAACTATGTCCTGCGGTGGTGGCCATCTTGGATTTCATATCGGCATAAAAAACCCAAACTTTTTACAGGACCTTCAAATGATTATTCCTGGACAGTTTGGTTTCAATTGTCCTAGTGGTTTCAGAGAAGAAGCGTTTTGAAACATTTTTCCCATAGGGTCCAATGTTAAACTAAGTCCTGCCATAGCCACCATTTATGAAAAAAAAAAACCTAAAGTTTGTAGAGGACCATCCAATGAACATTCATGTACAGTTTCGCTTTAATCACATTTGTTGTTTCTGAGAAGAAGGCATTTCAACATTTTCCCATAGGGTCCAATGTTAATCTATGTCATGCGGTGGTGGCCATCTTGGATTTCCGATCAGCATAAAAAACAGAAAATTTGTAGAGGACCTTCCAATGATCATTACTGGGCAGTTTGGTTTCAATTGTCCAAGTGGTTTCAGAGAAGAAGCGTTTTGAAACATTTTCCCCATAGGGTCCAATGTTAAACTAAGTCCAGCCATAGCCGTCATTTTGAATTTCATATCGGAACAAAAAACCTAAAGTTTGTAGAGGACCATCCAATGAACATTCATGTACATTTGGCTTTAATCACATTTGTAGTTTCTGAGAAGAAGGCATTTGAACATTTTCCCATAGGGTCGAATGTTAATCGATGTCTTGCGGTGGTGGCCATCTTAAATTTCCGATCGGCATAAAAAACAGATACTTTGTAGAGGACCTTCCAATGACCATTCCTGGGCAGTTTGGTTTCAATTGTCCAAGTGGTTTCAAAGAAGAAGAGTTTTGAAACATTTTCCCCATAGGGTCCAATGTTAAACTAAGTCCGAATCTCGATCAGGGCGAGGTGTACAACATTATGTGATAAAGTTTGTCAGTGACTTGTGACAGGTCGGTGGTTTTCTCCAGATCCTCCAGTTTCCTCCACCAACCAGAGGCTCTCAAGAGCCTGTATCGTTCACCTGGTTATAAAAAGAACCAATTGGTCCTATGTAAAAACTATGTCCTGCGGTGGTGGCCATCTTGGATTTCATATCGGCATAAAAAACCCAAACTTTTTACAGGACCTTCAAATGATTATTCCTGGACAGTTTGCTTTCAATTGTCTAAGTGGTTTCAGAGAAGAAGTGTTTTGAAACATTTTTCCCATAGGGTCCAATGTTAATCTAAGTCCTGCCGTAGCCGCCATTTTGAATTTCATATCGGAACAAAAAACCTAAAGTATGTAGAGGACCATCCAATGAACATTCATGTACAGTTTGGCTTTAATCATATTTGTAGTTTCTGAGAAGAAGGCATTTGAACATTTTCCCATAGGGTCCAATGTTAATCTATGTCATGCGGTGGCTGCCATCTTGGATTTCCGATCGGCATAAAAAACAGAAACTTGATAAAGGACATTCCAATGATCATTCATTTACAGCTTGGGTTCAGTCAGTTCATTAGTTTCAGAGAAGATCTTTGAAATTTCAGCCAATCAGAGCATATTATTGGCCCTGGCAGCCATGTTGAATACCCGACTGGAACGAAAAACAGAAACTTTGTAGAGGACCATCCAAGGAACATTCCTGCTAAGTTTGGTTCCAATTGGTCTAGTGGTTTCGGAGAAGAAGTTTGAAATGTGAAAAGTTTACAGTCGACAGGCGACGGACGCCAAGTGATGACAATAGTTCACATGGACCTTTGGTCCAGGTAACCTAAAAAGTTCACTTCAGGTAGGGTGTGGGGTATGACCCCCCAGGGCCTGAGCTATAAGGCATTTAATTTGTCTAGTCACCCTGATCATAAATATATATGGCTTAGGGGTGGGGATCTCAACCATTAAAAAGTTTACTTCAGCTAGGGGGTGGGGTATGATCCTGGGGCCTGAGCTATAAGGCATTTAATTTGCCTAGTCACCCTGATCATAAATATATATGGCTTAGGGGTGGGGATCTCAACCATTAAAAAGTTCACTTCAGCCAGGGGGTGGGGTATGATCCTGGGGCCTGAGCTATAAGGCATTTAATTTGCCTAGTCACCCTGATCATAAATATATATGGCTAAGGGGTGGGGATCTCAACCATTAAAAAGTTCACTTCAGATAGGGGGTGGGGTATGATCCTGGGGTCTGAGCTATAAGGCATTTAATTTGCCTAGTCATGCTGATCATATATATATATATGGCTTAGGGGTGGGGATCTCAACCATTAAAAAGTTCACTTCAGGTAGCGGTGGGGTATGACACCCCCCCCCCCTCCTCAGGGCCTGAGCTATAAGGCATTTAATTTGCCTAGTAACCCTGATCATAAATATATATGTATATATGGTTTAGGGGTGGGGATCTCGACCATTAAAAAGTTCACTTCAGGTAGGGGGTGGTGTATGACCCCGGGGCAGTAATCGTTGAATGGAGAACAGCGAAATGTAGAATTTATGTTCGTGACACACTAAGGCATTATCATAGCCTTCATTTTTTAGTCATAATTTCCAAAGACTTACCCTATAAAATGTCATATTCACCTTTCCGAGAGAAACAAAATTTAATAAGATTAAAAACTTTTTCATAATATATGTCTACGATGTTAGGGGACCCACTACCATTAACCATAAAAAATAATGCGGTCATGTTTGTAATGGATCGGGACAAAATGAGCAATATGACTTCTACATTGATGACTTCAGTGTTTTTCAGACATGGGATCAACATTCATGACTTCAGTGTTTTTAAGACAAGACACTTAAAATTTATGACACCAGTGTTTTTCACATGATATCTACATTTTTGACATCAGTGTTTTTCAGACCTGACATCTACATTTATAATATCAGTGCATTTTTTTTTAGAAATGAGGTCTTCATTTATGACATCAGTGTTTTTTTTTTAGACATCACATCTACTTTTGATGACATCAGTATTTTTCAGACCTAATAAATGTTACTGCATCTAAATATTAATGTGTATGGTAAATTTTATAATTATCCAGCAATCATATTTACAGTACTAACATGGTGTTTTGTTAGAATACAAAATGGTCTAACATGAGTGAATAACATTGGAATACTTTGTAACTAATGTGATTGGTCATGTGTGACGGACTGACATGAGGATCCCTATATACCTCTGACTCTTGTCGAGCAGGGGTATAAAAAAGAAGCCTTATATGTATTACTTATTTGTTACTTACGTAGCATGCGGGTGGTACAGCAGAAAGCTAAAATATAAAAGAAGATAAAATAAATGTTACTGCATCTAAATATTAATATGCATGGTAAATTTTATAATTATCCAGCAGTCATATTTACAGCACTAATAAGGTGTTTTTGTTAGAAAACAATATGGTCTAACATGACGGAATCACATTGGAATACTTTATAACTACATATGTAATGTGACTGGTAGCAGATTTGTCTTTTTTACTAGCTGACTAAAATATAAATTAATATAAAATAAAGGTTACTGCATCTAAATATTGATATGTATGGTAAATTTTATAATTATTCAGCAGTCATATTTACAGTACTAATAAGGTGTTTTTGTTAGAATACAATATGGTCTAACATGAGTGAATCACATTGGAATACTTTATAATGACATCAATGTATCTCAGACATGACATCTACATTTATTACATCAGTGTATTTCACATGATATCTACATTTATGACATCAGTGTTTTTCTGACATGACATCTATATTTATGATATGTGTATTTCAGACATGACATCTATGATTATGACATCATTGTTTTTCAGACGACATCTACATTTATGATAAGTGTATTTCAGACATTTATAAAAATAAGTGTTTNACACAATTCTGAAAGGGGGCCACCCAAGGACCATTCCACCAAAGTTTGGTTCAAATTGGCCCAGTGGTTTTAGAGGAGTTGATTAAAATGCAAAAAGCTAACGACAGACGGACGACGGACGACGGACGCCCAGTGATAGCAATAGCTCACATGACCCTTCGGGTCAGGTGAGCTAATAATATGGTCTAACACGAGTGAATAACATTGGAATACTTTGTATTTAACATGCTATCTACATTTAAGATATCAGTGTTTTTCAGACATGATATCTACATTGATCAAGACAACTACATTGATGACATCGGTGTTTTTCAGACATGACAACTACATTTATGACATCAGTATTTTTCACATGACATCTACATTTATAAACATCAGAGTTTTTCAGTCATGACATCTAACATGAGTTAATCTCATTGGAATACTTTGTTACTAATGTGACTGGTCATGTTTTTCAGACATGACATCAGTGTATTTAACATGTTATCTATATTTATGACATCAGTGTTATTTTTTATGTCCCTGCCTCTAAGTGGCTGGGACATATAGTGTTACCCAGTTCCTTATTCCGAAATAAAACAGTTGTCGCTACTTTTTTTCGCTATGCTTTGAGATATTGACTTGATATTTGGTATGTCATCTACATTTATGACATAATTGTTTTCAGACATGACATCTACATTTATGACATCAGTGTTTTTAAGACATGACATCAACATTTATAAAATAAGTGTTTTTCAGACAAGACATCTATATTTAAGACATCAGTGTTTTTCTCTATATAATATACATGATCTAATTAACTGGTGCTTCATCAGAGGCCTTGTATGTATTACTAATTTGTTTCTTACCATGGGTAGAGAACGTTGTGATTCTTCTTTCTTAGCAAGCTAAAATATAATATAAAATCAAATCAATGTTACCGCATCTAAATATTTATGTGTATGGAAACTTTTATAATTGTTCATCAATCATATTTACAGCACTAACATGGTGTTTTTGTTAGAATACAATATGGTCTAACATGAGTGAATAACATTGGAAAACTTTGTTACTAATGTGACTGGTCATGTTATACAATATACATGACCTAAATAAGTAACTGGTGTTTCTTCATAGGCCTTGTATGTATAACTAATCAATGTTACTGCATCTAAATATTAATATGTATGGTAAATTTTATAATTATCCAGCAATCATATTTACAGTACTAACATGGTGTTTTTGTTAGAAAACAATATGATCTAACATGAGTGAATAACATTGGAATAATTTATAACTACATATGTAATGTGACTGGTAGCAGATTTGTCTTTTTTACTAGCTGACTAAAATATAAATTAATATAAAATAAAGGTTACTGCATCTAAATATTAATGTGTATGGCTAATTTTATAATTATTCAGCAATCATATTTACAGCACTAATAAGGTGTTTTTGCTAGAAAACAATATGGTTTAACATGAGTTAATCACATTAGACTACTTTGTAACTAATATGACTGGTTGTGTTTCTCAGACATGACATTTACCTTTATGATATCAGTGTTTTTCAGACATGACATCTACATTGATGACATCAGTGCTTTCACATGACATCTACATTGATGAAATCAGTGTATTTCATATGACATCTACATTGATGACTTCAGTGTTTTTCTGGCCAGGTCATGAGCAAAAATAAAATAAATATCCTGCCACGCAATGAAACGAAATGAAATACAGCATAATGAAACACAAAAATAGACGACTTAATAATAAGTGAAAAATATATTTTAGTATATGTTGCTTGTAAACATCAGAGCTAAGGAGGTTTTCTTTCAGAATAACCAAACTTCTGCGTAAATAAATTGGGGGTTTTTGTCATTGTGTTTTCCTTGCTTGCTAAGACAATGACAACAATTTTTACACATATATGCTTATAAATTTTGTGGTCTATTTAGTATAAAAAACAAACGAACAACGTGTTTGACGGTGAGATATTTGTGCAACTAAGGGGCGATGTAACCCAATTTTAACATCGCTCAGCTAAACATTATACATATATATCTCTCTTGATTTAGTCAGTCAAATTTAGAGACTAAATAAAATTTCATAGATTTGAAAACGAATACTCCATTTCATTCCTTCATTTCTCTCTGTAATATTTTCCTGATGCAAGTAAAAAAAAATATGTTCTTTTGACGTCCGAAAGTTACAATCATTTTCTCTTGTTTTTTAGGTTGTCATATTTGGGGTTACACATCGGTGATCTAGTCTCGTTTTAGTTAATTAAAGTTAGCCTTTAAAGATATACAATTCTATTGAAGATGTGGGATAACATCACATATAGGAAATAACATGTGTTCAAACATTTTCCCAAATTCGACGATATTGGATATCACGTCGAAATTTGGATAACAAAACGTTACAACTTTACTCATCATTGATAAAGCTAAAAGTAGTATAACAGCACAGCTCAAGTCACATTTGAGAAGGTGGTGCACGGGGATGGAGCTACCGGAAGCGGCCCTGGCCGGAATTATGACGTCACCGGAAGTGATCGAAGGTCAAGTGACCCCGAAGGAGTTCCCTTGGAAGGATGCGAGCATGGGCAACTGGAAGAAAGCCAGGTTGAATTGTGAAAAGATACGATAAATATGGAAGAAAAGTAGGCTGAACTGTGAAAAGATATGGGAAATACAGAAGAAAGGAAAGGTGAATAGTGAAATGATATGGAAAATATGGAAGAAAGACAACTTGAATAGTGATAAGATATGGACAATATGGAAGAAAAGTAAGTTGAATTGTGAAAAGATACGAAAAATATGGAAGAAAAGTAAGTTGCAAAGTGAAAAGATATGGAAAATATGGAAGAAAGGCAAGTTGAATAGTGAAATGATATGGACAATATGGAAGAGAGGTAAGTTGAAATGTGAAAAGATATGGAAAATGCGGAAGAAAAGTAGGCTGAATTGTGAAAAGATATGGGAAATACAGAAGAAAGATAAGGTGAATAGTGAAATGATATGGAAAATATAGAAGAAACCCAAGTTGAATAGTGATAAGATATGGACAATATGGATGAAAAATAAGTTGAAAAGTGAAAAGACATGGAAAATATGGAAGAAAGGCAAGTTGAATAGTGAAATGATATGGAAAATATGGAAGAGAGGTAAGTTGAAATGTGAAAAGATATGGAAAATGCGGAAGAAAAGTAGGCTGAAATGTGAAAAGATATGGAAAATGCGGAAGAAAAGTAGGTTGAATTGTGATAAGATATGGAACATATGGAAGAAAGGCAAGTTGAATAGTGAAAAGATATGAACAATATGGAAGAAACCCAAGTTGAATAGTGAAAAGATATGGAAAATATGGAAGAAAGGAAAGTTGAATAGTGAAATGATATGGAAAATATGGAAGAAAAGTAAGTTGAATTGTGAAAAGATAGAAAAAATATGGAAGAAAAGTAAGTTGAAAAGTGAAAAAAAATGGAAAATATGGAAGAAAGGCAAGTCGAATAGTGAAATGATATGGAAAATATGGAAGAGAGGTAATTTGAAATGTGAAAAGATATGGAAAATGCGGAA
>MJUT01020951.1:774171-801418 GCA_002080005.1 Gigantidas platifrons | reverse complement strand
GGAAGAAAAGTAGGCTGAATTGTGAAAAGATATGGGAAATACAGAAGAAAGATAAGGTGAATAGTGAAATGATATGGAAAATATAGAAGAAACCCAAGTTGAATAGTGATAAGATATGGACAATATGGAAGAAAAGTAAGTTGAATTGTGAAAAGATACGAAAAATATGGAAGAAAAGTAAGTTGCAAAGTGAAAAGATATGGAAAATATGGAAGAAAGGCAAGTTGAATAGTGAAATGATATGGAAAATATGGAAGAGATGTAAGTTGAAATGTGAAAAGATATGGAAAATGTGGAAGAAAAGTAGGCTGAATTGTGAAAAGATATGGGAAATACAGAAGAAAGATAAGGTGAATAGTGAAATGATATGGAAAATATAGAAGAAACCCAAGTTGAATAGTGATAAGATATGGACAATATGGAAGAAACCCAAGTTGAATAGTGAAAAGATATGGAAAATATGGAAGAAAGGCAAGTTGAATAGTGAAATGATATGAAAAATATGGAAGAGAGGTAAGTTGAAATGTGAAAAGATATGGAAAATGTGGAAGAAAAGTAGGCTGAAATGTGAAAAGATATGGAAAATACGGAAGAAAAGTAGGTTGAATTGTGATAAGATATGGAACATATGGAGGAAAGGCAAGTTGAATAGTGAAAAGATATGAACAATATGGAAGAAAAGTAGGTTGAATTGTGATAAGATATGGAAAATATGGAAGAAAGGCAAGTTGAATAGTGAAAAGATATGAACAATATGGAAGAGACCCAAGTTGAATAGTGAAAAGATATGGAAAATATGGAAGAAAGGCAAGTTGAATAGTGAAATGATATGGAAAATATGGAAGAAAAGTAATTTGAAATGTGAAAAGATATGGAAAATGCAGAAGAAAAGTATGTTGAATTGTGAAAAGATATGGGAAATACAGAAGAAAGGAAAGGTGGATAGTGAAATGATATGGAAAATATGGAAGAAAGACAAGTTGACTAGTGATAAGATATGGACAATATGGAAGAGAAGTAAGTTGAATTGTGAAAAGATACGAAAAATATGGAAAAAAAGTAAGTTGAAATGTGAAAAGATATGGAAAATATGGAAGAAAGGCAAGTTGAATAGTGAAATAATATCGAAAATATGGAAGAGAGGTAATTTGAAATGTGAAAAGATATAGAAAATGTGGAAGAAAAGTAGGTTGAATTGTGATAAGATATGGAATATATGGAAGAAAAGCAAGTTGATTAGTGAAAAAATATGAACAATATGGAAGAAACCCAAATTGAATAGTGAAAACATATGGGAAATATGGAAGAAAGGCAAGTTGAATAGTGAAATGATATGGAAAATATGGAAGAAAAGTAAATTGAATAGTGAAAAGATTTGGAAAATATACAGTCCCTTCGTTTATTTTTGTTGAGGAAATGTAGAATCCTCTAAACTACATGAAGGCCTGACACACTGATTCACCAAAATGTTACACAATCTACAACAAACATCGTTGTACCGTCTTCAACAATTGATGACAGTCCATACTGTATTACAATGTACATGCATCCCTAAGGGGATGATAATTTCAACTGAGAGGAATATGGAAGTTTGTTGGAAATAAATATTCTGTCCAGGTCATGAGCAAAAATAAAATAAATATCCTGCCACGCAATGAAACGAAACGAAATACAGCATAATGAACTGCAAAAATAGACGACTTAATAATAAATGAAAAATATGTATTAAAAAATGTCGCTTGTAAACATCAGAGCCAAGGAGGTTTTTTTTCAGAATAACCAAATTTCTGCATAAAAAAATTGGGGTGGGGGGTTTGTCGTTGTGTTATCCTTGCTTGCTAAGATAATGACAAAATTGTTTACACGTATATACTTATATAAATTTTGTGGTCTATTTAGCATAAAAAACAAACGAACGTGTTTGACAGCGAGATATTTGTGCAGCTAAGGGGCGATGTAAACGAATTTCGACAACATCATACATATATATTTCTCTTGATTTAGTCAGTCAAATTGAGAGACTAAATAAAATTTCATAGATTTGAAAACAAACAATCCATTTCATTTCTTCATTTCTCTCTGTAATATTTTCCCGATGCAAGTAAAAAAAATATCTTTTGACGTTTGAAAGCTATGATAATTTTCTCTTGTTTTTGAGTTGTCATATTTGGGGTTACACGTCGACAATCTAGTCTCCTTTTAGTTCATTAAAGTTAGCTTTTAAAAACGAGATATGCAATTCTATTGAAGATGTGGGATAACATCACATATAGCAAATAACATGTGTTCAAACATTTTCCCAAAATTGACAATATTTGGATATCAGGTTGAAATTTGGATAACAAAACGTTACAAATTGACTAATCATTGATAAAGCTATATATAAAATCAAAATAATTATTACTATTATTATTAATATAAAGAGCAACGGCCCGTACTCTGAAATGTTACTTGGGCAGTATGCCTTTCTACTCAGAAAGTATACTGTGTGTCAGGGTGATTGGGGGGGGGGGGGGCCTAATAATGTTTTCAGCTGAAGTAAAGAATTTCTCACTTTTGAGATAGACCAGTTTCTATTTTTAGCGATGTGAGATTGTCTTATCTTGCACTAGTGCAAGACAAAAAAAATCACGTGCGTTTTACCGGCAAATACATGCTGTACAGTTTATGTCAACTGCCCCCCGTGAGTTCTCCATGCTTCACCAATAAAACCACGATTCTATTACATAAGTATTTTTAAATTAATGTATGTATACTATTCTGCTAGCTAATAATTTAACTATCGTGCACCTTTCATGTTTCACGGTGTATGACTTTCAAGTCAATGTTTGTTTACTTTGAGTAAATAATAGAGTGCTCTCCCTTGTTAGTAACTAACGTACCTCCCTTTAACCAAATTCAAATATTTTTTCACAGCCACAGGTGTAGTGTTGAGCTACATTTATCATATATTTATTAAATACATTGTATTTTATTATGAAATACATCTAAAATACTGCCAAGACACGGATGCATATGAATAAATTTACTATTTACTTCAGCAATGGAAACAATATTTGCGGGAAAACGCTCGATCGGGAATGTAAACGAAACAATTAGGTAACAGCTGATAAAAGTGAGAAATAAAATCAAACATCGGCAAAAAGTGCAAGACAGAGAAATCTCCGACACCCTCGGGTAAGATTTCAATCGTTCGCTGACTCTGCAAGCCTCGTCAGCAAACGATTGTAATCTTACCTTCGGGTGTCGGGAGATTTCCTTGTCTTGCACTTTTGCCGGTGTTAGATTCTATATTTCTTTTTCTGACAGAAAAAAAGGGGATGTGATCGTGCCACTCGTACCTCCTCTCCTTCGTATGAACCAAGAGCTTGACGTTCAACGCAAGGACATATCCGCTTTGAAAGCCGAACGGTTCCCTCTTTTTGTATACATGGATAATATTTACGGTCTGCACTGATTTGAGAGCACAGAAAAAAGACAGAATTGAAAATAATTTGAACTTTTTTTTCACACGGTTTTATACCAAAACACATCATGGCACGACAATAACTATTTGACGTTTCACATTTGTTATGAAGACTGACCTAAAAGCACGATGAACCCACAAGGGGATATCCCAGAAACAATGCAAAAACAGTATTCTTTCTATTTATTTTTATTTTTACAAGCAAATTTGTTTAATCAGCATACTTAACCTTTAACATAAGCTTAATTAACCATAAATTCACCAATGTCAGACCGCCAAACCGTTTTGCACACAAAGAAGGGATATGGTAGGATTATCTTTGTCCCCCNCCCCCCCCCCCCCCTCCCCAAAAAAGAAATCAACAACATACAGAAAGGAAACGAATGACGTCACGACAGATTTTAAAAGGAAATAACCATGATTGATATTTACTACGGTTTTAAACAGGTAAGTTTACCTGGACGATTTCGCACAAACTGCTTGTGAAAATTAAAAATTATTACGATTTTCTATCAGTGTACTCAAATCACTATCTAAAAAAATGTAAATCTTAATAAAAGTTATGTACCTTTATATTTCACCTTTCATTCAAAAACATTTTTGCAGTTGAATAAAAAGTGATGACAATACAAATGTACCACAATTGGTTCTTTTGTCCTTGTGAGTTAGAATAAGAGGCCCTATATGTATTACTTATTTGTTACTTACGAAGGCATCAAATTGTACTGACTCTTCTTCACTAGATGACTAAAATGTCAAATAAAATAAAATAAATGTTACTGCATCTAAATATCAATCTGTATGGTAAATTTTATAATTATCCAGCAATCATATTTACAGTACTACTAAGGTGTTTTGTTAGAAAACAATATGGCATAATATGAGTGAATCACATTGGAATACTTTGTAACTAATGTGACTGGTCGTATTTTTTCAGACAAGACATCTACATTTCTGATATCAGTGCTTTTTAGACATGACATCTACATTGATAACATCAGTGTTTTTCACATGACATCTACAATTAAAACAGCAGTGTATTTCAGACATGACATCTACATTTATGACATCAGTGTTTTTCAGACATGACATCTTCATAGATGACATCATTGTTTTTCAGACATGACATCTACATTGACGACATCAGTGTTTTTCAGACATGACATCTTCATAGAAGACATCATTGTTTTTCAGACATGACATCTACATTGACGACATCAGTGTTTTTCAGACATGACATCTACATTCATAATATGTGTTTTTCAGACATGACATCTACATTTAAGACTTCAGTGTTTTCAGACATGGTATTTACATTTATAACATCAGTGTTTTCAGATATGACATTTACATTTATAACATCAGTATTTTTCAGAAATAACATCTACATTTATAACATCAGTGTTTTTCAGACATGACATCTACATTGATGACATCAGTGTTTTTCAGATATGACATTTACATTTATAATATCAGTGTTTTTCTCTACACAAAATACATGATGTAATTAATTGGTGCTTATCTGAAATTGGTCCTTTTGTCCTTGTGAGTTAAAAATGAGGCCCTATATGTATTACTTATTTGTTACTTACGCAGGCATCAGATTGTACTGACTCTTCTTCACTACATGACTAAAATGTAAAATAAAATAAAATAAATGTTACTGTATCTAAATATTATTGTGCATGGTAAATTTTATAATTGTCCAGCAATCATATTTACGGTATTAACATGGTGTTTTTGTTAGAAAACAATATGGTCTAACAAAGAGTAATCACATTGGAATACCTTGTAACTAATGTGACAGGTCGTGTTTTTTCAGGCATTACACCTACATTTATGACATAGTGTATTTCAGACATGACACCTACATTAATGACATCAGTGTTTTTCAGACATGACATCTACATTGATGACATCAGTGTTTTTCAGACATGGCATCTATATTGATGACACAGTGTTTTTCAGACATAACATCTACATTTATGATGTCAGTGTTTTTCAGATTTGACATCTACATTGATGACATCAGTGTTTTTCAGACATGATGTCTACATTGATGACATAGTGTTTTTCAGACATAACATCTACATTTATGATGTCAGTGTTTTTCAGATTTGACATCTACATTGATGACATCAGTGTTTTTCAGACATGATGTCTACATTGATTACATCAGTGTTTTTCAGATATGACATCTACATTGATGACATCAGTGTTTTCAAGACATGACATCTACATTTATGACATCAGTGTTTATCAGACATGATATTTACATTAATCACATCAGTGTTTTTCAGACATGACGTCATTGTTTTTCAGACATGACATCAGTGTTTTTCTGACATGACACCATTGTATTTCACATAACATCTACATTATGATATCAGTGTTTTGGACATGATATTTACATTTATAGCATCAGCGTTTTTCTGCCATGATATCTACATTGATGACATCAGTGTTTTTCACATGACATCTACAATTATAACAGCAGTGTATTTCTGACATGACATCTATTTTTATGACATCAGTGTTTTTCAGACATAACATCTACATTGATGACATCAGTGTTCTTTCAGACATAATATTTACATTATGACATCAATTTTTTTCAGACATGATATTTACATTATGATCTCAACGTTTTCAAGACATGACATTTATATTCATAATATCAGTTTTTCAGTCATGACATTTACACTGATGACATCAGTGTTTTTCAGATATGACATCTACATTTATAATATCAGTGTTTTTCTCTACACAAAATACATGATGTAATTAACTGGTGCTTCATCAGAAACACCTTGCTAGTACTGTTCAAAATGTTCAAAAGAATATTTCAACATTGACAGCATGACTGGGTTTAAAAGTGCAAGGAGTTATATAAAAATTTAACAAGAAAGAGGTTTATGGTACCTGTTGTATTATTAAACAACAGTGATTGTCTATTTCTTGTATGACATCAGTGTTTTTCTTTATACAATATACATGATGTAATTAACTGGTGCTTCATCAGAAACACCTTGCTAGTACTGTACAAAATGTTCAAAAGAATATTTCAACATTGACAGCATGACTGGTGTTAAATGTTCAAAATATTTTGGCCCAAGAAATCCCAGATTGCACAGGTAGTTGTAAATCCAACCACCATACGATCATGACCACTACAGCACCCACTACATTTGGCCAAAGAAGTCAGTTATATTTATTTTTTGCAAATCATGTGTTTAAGTCCGAAATTAAACTTGGTCTACTTTTTATGGTCCCCCATCTTGTGTATAAATTTCAAATAACTTCCTCAAGTGAAATTTAAATCATTTAACAAAGACCATTATTCTGTGTCAGGGAAGGGATCATTATGTTAAAAATGCTTAAGGATCGGCCAACTAGGGCAAGGTAATTGCAGAGAGACACATGATAATGATGATGACCCAATAACATTATACAACCACAAAAGATTTGGAAGGTGAAGAAGAAGATTTCAGGGAAATCAAATATGTCTTCCACTCTCACTAAATGACACCCCTCTTATCAGGCCAGATTTCAGATGCAATGAGATAGCAAAATACTACTAAACTGCTCCCCTCTAGAGAGACCAACCCTCTTATCAAGCCAGCTTTCAGATGCAATGAGATAGCAAAATACTACTAAACTGCTCTCCTCTAGAGAGACCACCCCTCTTATCAGGTCAGATTTCAGATGCAATGAGATAGCAAAATACTACTAAACTGCTCCCCTCTAGAGACCACTCCTCTTATCAGGCCAGATTTCAGATGCAATAAGATAGCAAAATACTACTAAACTGCTCCCCTCTAGAGAGACCACACCTCTTATCAGGCCAGATTTCAGATGCAATGAGATAGCAAAATACTACTAAACTGCTCCCCTCTAGAGAGACCACCCCTCTTATCAAGCCAGATTTCAGATGCAATGAGATAGCAAAATACTACTAAACTGCTCCCCTCTAGAGACCACTCCTCTTATCAGGCCAGTTTTCAGATGCAATGAGATAGCAAAATACTACTAAACTGCTCTCCTCTAGAGAGACCACCCCTCTTATCATGCCAGATTTCAAATGCAATGAGATAGCAAAATACTACTAAACTGCTCCCCTCTAGAGAGACCAACCCTCTTATCAAGCCAGCTTTCAGATGCAATGAGATAGCAAAATACTACTAAACTGCTCTCCTCTAGAGAGACCACCCCTCTTATCAGGTCAGATTTCAGATGCAATGAGATAGCAAAATACTACTAAACTGCTCCCCTCTAGAGACCACTCCTCTTATCAGGCCAGATTTCAGATGCAATAAGATAGCAAAATACTACTAAACTGCTCCCCTCTAGAGAGACCACACCTCTTATCAGGCCAGATTTCAGATGCAATGAGATAGCAAAATACTACTAAACTGCTCCCCTCTAGAGAGACCACCCCTCTTATCAGGCAAGATTTCAGATGAAATGAGACAGCAAAATACTACTAAACTGCTCCCCTCTAGAGAGACCACTCCTCTTTTCAGGCCAGATTTCAGATGCAATGAGACAGCAAAGTACTACTAAACTGCTCTCCTCTTGAGAGACCACCCCTCTTATCATGCCAAATTTCAAATGCAATGAGATAGCAAAATACTACTAAACTGCTCTCCTCTAGAGAGACCACCCCTCTTATCAAGCCAGATTTCAGATGCAATGAGATAGAAAAATACTACTAAACTGCTCTCCTCTAGAGAGACCACCCCTCTTATCATGCCAGATTTCAAATGCAATGAGATAGCAAAATACTACTAAACTGCTCTCCTCTAGAGAGACCACCCCTCTTATCACGCCAGATTTCAAATGCAATGAGATAGCAAAATACTACTATACTGCTCCCCTCTAGAGAGACCACCCCTCTTATCATGCCAGATTTCAGACGCACTGAGACAGCTAAGTACTACTAAACTGCTCTCCTCTTGAGAGACCACCCCTCTTATCACGCCAGATTTCAAATGCAATGAGATAGCAAAATACTACTAAAATGTCCCCTACAAGAGATACCACCCCTCTTATCACACCAGATTTCAAATGCAATGAGATAGCAAAATACTACTAAAATGTCCCTTAAATAGAGACCACCCATCAGGCCACTTTTTAATTGCTTCTCCTTGCTAGTGTTGGAGGAGGTGGAATTTTTATTGCAGGTGAAGATGGTGGTGGTAGGGCCATTTCCTCTCTTGCTTCCCTCCGAGGAGGTGCCATTCCTACTGGAGATGGACAGACCTTTGTTTTATCTAACAGCAATCCCAATGAGATTGGATGTGGTAGTGTTTTCTTTCTTACCTCAGGTGCTGGTGGTGGTTGTGGTATCATCATCCTTGCTGGTCTCGGAGGAGGTGCCATTTTTACTTCAGGTGGGGGAGGAGGTGGTGGTGGTGCCATTTCCTCCCTTGCTTCCCTCAGAGAAGGTGCCATTCCTACTGAATACAAGAAAAATTGTATAGTAGGACCAGAGAAATGTGTAGGATTGTACATGATGTCAGAACCTGTCTAATACATCACACCAAGGGACCAGAGAAATGTGTCGGATTGTACAGGATGTCAGAATATTTTAGTGAACAGAAATACTTCTGGACTATAAATTTTTGTCGTATGTCACAGGATGTAAAAAAAACTCAGGTCTCGGATTGCACAAGTTCCACTGTACTTTTTTAGAACGCATTTAGAATGTTCAAGCTATTGGCCTGCCTACTATTGGGCATCTTTCTAGTATTATTACCATTAATTTGCTTCACAAAGGAATAGAAATTGGATAGAAAACATATCCAAAACTAGTGGCTCCCAAGAGCCTGTAATCGCAAACTGCATTTCAATTTGACTTCGAAAGTTTATAGAAAATTGGGGTGTCCCACATAGGTTTGAAAATGGACTAATTTTGAAACAGAACTGCATAAGGACTATCCAAGTCAACTATAGTTTAGTTTGGTTTAGTCGTTTCAGAGAAGATTTATATGTGATTTTTTATCAAAACATGCCCAATTTGCATAATTGGTATAAATCGACTGAAAGAAAAATTATACAGAAAAACCTAGAATATATGTTAAACTACTTGTTGTCATGTAGCTGCAGTTATGATTTGAGCTCATTTAGACTCATAGTCAAGCAGCGATAGACAAAAATCATGTTTGTGGTCTCATAGTAAGGGATTTTATTCATTTTCAATTTGCGTCCTATGTAAAGCTATCTCCTGTTGTGACAGCCATCTTGGATTCAATTCAAAAGACAACCGGACTGCTGTACACACATTTTCAAAAACGATAACAACACAAACATGTACAGTATAAAAGCAGGGTAAGTGGATGCTCGTAATTACCGTATATATTCATCTATAAGTCGGAATCTTAGGAGTTAAAATGTTTCTCCAAAGAGAGGTTCCTATTTATAAGTTTGATTAAGACTACTATCTGGTTAAAATATTAAAAACAATAGACAACTACAAAGACTTCAGATCACCGATTTACTATGGAGTATCTCATATGCATATGTTTTGCTATCTTGTTAAATGCTATATTTTGCTGAAAGTTTCCTAAATTCTTGTCATATTTGTCAATGTTTACAATTTCTGTGGTCTTATATCAGAATTTTATACTATTTATGGATAATTCATGAAAATATGCATCCATATACAAGTTTATTGATAATATCTTCCATTTTATATCACTTCCATTTTATATCATTCTTTTTTTTGTTAATGAAAAAATATGAAATAAAATAATTTTATTACTGGAAGTTTGAAAATACCTTCATCACAGTTTTCTGGTTAACGTTCATACCAAGAAGGGGAATGAGTGATTGTTGTTTAATGCCATTTCAGCAATTTTTCAGCTATATCATGGTGAGAACAAGTTAATTATCGATGAGATGATGATGAGATCAGCTTTGTTCTAGACCAACACGCTTAGTTGGTTTATTATAGAGCTAGCTCACTGAAACAACAGTCTGCGGGTAGACGTGTCATTCCACTAGGACACATTATTCTGATTCCGAGCCGACCAGTCTTTGCGCTTTCTCCTTAATGCTGTGTGTCTACCGGAGAAACAACAAGTACCAATTTCATAGTCTTTGGGTTGACCCGACCGTGGTCCGAACCCACGATCTACAGCACTCAAGGCGAGTACGCTAACTAGTATGCCACATGCTGAACAATTAAATAAATATGAAATGACAAAAGGAAATCACAATTATTTTATAAATTAATGAAACACTATTAAAAATGTTTTCCATATATGACTTTACATATAGCTCGTCTGTTATTAACGATCGTTGACCATCTTATTAGTGTGTCAACAATGAATACTCAAGAATTCAGACTGCAAAGGCCCTCCATCTTAAAAGAAGATCGAAATATAGTCAAATATATATGGTAAACAACTCTCAAGCTAAAAAGGCCCTACTCCGACTTATAAGCGGATAGAAATATAGTAAATTATATACAGTAAACAACTACTAGCCAATTTTATGCAACATTTGAAAAATAAGACAATGTGGTAACGACAGCATGTCCCGCCCTAACATATTTTAAACTGAGCAATTTTGATGGTGCAGCTTCCTTTTAATTCAAAGTTTATTAACACTATAAGAAACGATTATCCAGCCCCAAAACTATACCGTAATTACCCTAATTTTTCAATAAATAAAGTTTTCAAAGGACAATATGCCCTGCCAAAGGATATGGTCGACTACACATTATGACCAATCATTGTATTATATATGATAGCTATTGTTTAAACAACCTGAGAAACATGTGTTCACAAAGTATAACTATACTCAAATTGCATGAAAATGCTAAGGTCCCATTACTTCTACAATAATTGTCAAATCAAAATGGTGGGAAAATATGATCGACTACACATCATGACCAATCATTCTACTAAATATGAATGCTATTAGATCAACAACCTCAGTGGGGCTGCATTCACAAAGTGCAACCCAGCGAAAAACGAACAAATCAAATAAAAAAAAACTACCGTTATTTGCCCCCATACTATTGCATGCTGTGCATAACAAAAATAGACAAGATCCTAAAATCATCTGTCTAATAAAAAAACAGTACTGATCAATAGCAATGTCCAATCACATTGTTTCTGTAGCTGTAAATGAACAACATACAGTTACTATTGAACTTATTTAAAAATACTGCCCGTCTATAGTAGCAGCTATTTGTGTTAAAATTATATCAATATAGTGATAAATTTTGCCCGTCCATAGTAGCAGATATTAGTGTTAAAATTATGTCAATATAGAGATTAATTCTGCCCGTCCATAGTAGCAGATATTAGTTTTAAAATTATGTCAATATAGAGATAAATTCCTACCACTTTCATCATCTGAATCAGTGTCTATTTCTTCATCTAATAGTCTCCATTTACGAAAAAGTGAATCTAATTTACCTATGCAAAAAATAAATGTATACTATGTAATATTTAATTGATGGTTGCAGCCATCTTATTTCTTAAATAGAATTAATAACATACCTATGACAACTTCTGTGTCATGGAGATTAAAAATATTATGTATAATGTTCAAGATTATAGCATTCTTTATAATAATAACACTGTTTCCCTGGTTATAAATGATCGTTTGGACCCATAAAACTAGTTTAACCTGCCACTTTTTATTGAAGTGCTTGTACTAAGCCAGGAAAGTGAGTCGTTATGCATATGCGTGTCAGGGGTTCAAATTTTCCTCTTTCTACGATTTTTCTATTGGATTTTGGAACTGTTTCGACAGTGTTTAACGTCACCTCAGCAATTTTTATAGTGCTAGCTCACTGAAGCAACAATCCACGGAAAGACATGTCATTCAAATCTGACACAATATACCGATTCCGAGCCAACTTTGATGTTTCTCCTTGATGCTGCGCTCTTAGCGGAGAAGCAACAATTACCAATTTCATAGTCTTTGGTTTGACCCGATCGAGGCTCAATCACATGACCTACAGCACTTTACACCACTGATGTAGTTAAGTTTAGACAAGACTGACCCGATCGAGGCTCAATCACATGATCTACCGTACTTTACACCACCGATGCAGTTAAGTTTAGACAGGTTTTACTGTATAGTGTCACAGATAAAAAACAATAACGTCAGTTTTGAAGACCGTGACATAAATTATCACTTGTATCACAGCTTATGCTATTGGACTTGCTGATAAACAAGCAATAATTTCTGGCTTGATCTTCATAACTGGTGTTATTCTATATATAGCAAAGTTTATCTTGATATATTATAATATGCAATTTTTAAGGGCAGGACTGACAGAGTAAGATACCATTTTGGTTATGATTTCTAATTAATCATTTCAGTCTAATTCAATGAAAAGATGATCATATAAATATGATTTGTGTTACTGAAATCACTTTATTTTACATGCTTCATAATTCACAAGAAAATAGCCAATTACACATAAACTTGGAATATATCTTAAATCATTACAATCAAGCTGTTGTTTGACTTTCAGAAAATAAAACACATTTTTATTAAGAATCTGCAGACATCTTGGATACAGAGCAGTGCTGGAGATACATTTTTTGAAGGGAACAATTCAATGATCATCCCACCACATTTGGTTTAAGTATAAGTACAACAGATTCATTTTGATATATAAACGTATAAATACTCTTTTTCTAATAAAAAAATATATTTACCCCAAACTAATTTATTATTCCTCTGTGCTGTAAAAAAAACAACAAAGAAAACTAGAGACACACTTGAGCTTATATAGCTCACCTGGTCATTCATAAAGTTTATGTTCAATCAAGTCTACATTTTGAGAAAAACTATTTTCATTTATTTCACATAGGGTCCTCATATTGGTCCTCTCATATATCTGAAACAGTTCTACAACAAATCTGTGGGGAACCTTTCAAAAATGATATTTTCAATGGTAAAACCTTCACACTAATTGGATTTAAAAAAAAAATTAAATTCCATTTTAACAGTGCTGGCCCCTTTTGGCCTTTTATCTTAGAACACATTAAATATAAGCCAAATTTGTTTGTAGATTCTATGCAGGAAATTTCAAAAGGAATCTAAAGAAAAACTATTAAATTTTGGGCATTGGTCCTGTTTGGCCCCTTCATATCTTGGAAACAGTGAGAGCTACAACAGACATGTTGCCATACTCCAGAAAGGAATTTTTCAAAGAAATTCAATGAAAAAAACTGCATACAAATCTGACTTGAAATAAACAAAAGGTTAACAATTTGGGTGTTGATCTCTCTTTAAAAACCCCTTTATCTCAGAAACCACAAGGAGCTAGGACAAATCTGTTTGAAAAATGCAGACATGGAATTTTATAAGGACACTGGACACTTAAAAAAAAGAAAAAAAAAAAAGAAAAGAAAATTCGATTTGAAATAAAAAATTTGAGTGATGGCCCCACTTTGACCCCTTTATATCTTGGAAACAGCAAGAGCCATAAACTAGAGGCTCAGTGGGCTGAGCCTGTGTCGCTCACCTTTCTTTTCTGCTTTGTGAAAACTTAACACAGAACAAAATTTCAGTTCATTCGGCTACTCAGCTTCAGAAGAGAAGATTTTTTAGAAATCGACCATTCAGAAACAATAATTGCCTATGGTGGCAATGTTTATAAGTGGATCAGGATGAAATGAGCAATCTTGATAGAGAATTTTCAATAGATGCTTCTTACCATACCAAGCGATTTCAGAGAAGAATTTTTTTTTTTAAATCGACCAATCAGAAACAGGAATTGCCTGTGGTGGCCATGTTTATTAATGAGCAATCTTTATAGAGGTTCTGCCATAGATGCTTCCTACCAAGTTTCAGTTCATTTGGCCAAGCGGTTGCAGAGGAAAAGATTTTTAAACTAGTGGCTCAGTGGGCTGAGACTGTGTCGCTCACCTTTCATTCTGTATCGAGGAAACTTTATACAGAACCTTCCATAGGTGCTTCCTACCAAATTTCAGTTTATTTGGCTACTCGGTTTCAGAGGAGAAGATTTTTTTAGAAATCAACCAATCAGCAATAAGAATTGCCTGTGATAGCCATGTTTGTTAATGGATCGGGACGAAATGAGCATTCTTTATAGAGAACCTGCCATAGATGCTTCCTACCATGTTTTGAATCAATTGGCCAAGCCGTTTCAGAGAAGAAGATTTTTTAGGAATTGACCAATCAGCAACCAGAACTGCCTGTGGCAAATTGGTTTGTTAACAGATCGGGACAAAATGAGCAATCTTTATGGAGGACCATCCATAGATGTTACCACCAAGTTTCGGTTCATTTAGCCAAGCAGTTTCAGAGAAGATTTTTTAGAAATCAACCAATCAGAAATAAGAATTGCCTGTGGCGGCAAGGTTTGTTAATGAATCGGGACTAAATTATCAATCATTGTAGAGGACCTTACGTAGATGCTTCCTACCAAGTTCCGGTTCATTTGGTCAAGCAGTGGCAGAGGGGGAGATTTTTAGAAATCATCCAATCAGAAATAAGAATTGCCTATGGCGGCCATGTTTGTTAATGAATTGAGCCGAAATTAACAACCTTTATAGAGGATCTTCCATATATGCTTCTTACCAAGTTTCGGTTCATTTGGCCAAGCGGTTTCAGAGGAAAAGATTTTTAGAAATCAACCAATCAGAAATAAGAATTGCCTATGGCGGCCATGTTTGTTAATGAATTGAGCCAAAATTAACAACCTTTATAGAGAATCTTCCATATATGCTTCTTAACAAGTTTTGGTTCATTTGGCCAAGCAATTTCAGAGGAGAAATTTTTTTAAAAATCAACCAATCCAAAACAAGAATTGCCTATGGTGGCCATGTTTGCGAACGGATCGATGGTGTTAATATTATATCAATATAGAGATAAATTCCTACCACTTTCATCATCTGTACCAGTGTCTATATCTTCATCTAGAAGTGAATCTGCTTCAGCTTTACAAAAGAAAATAAATGTGTACTATCTAATATTTAATTGATGTTTGCAGCCATCTTATTTCTTAAATAGAATTAATAACATACCCTATGACAACTTCTGTGTCATGGAGATTAAAAATATTATGCATAATGTTCAAGATTATAGCATTCTTTATAATAACACTGTTTGCCTGGTTATAAATGATGGTTTGGACACATAAAACTAGTTCAACCCTGCCACTTTTTATTGAAGTGCTTGTACTAAGCCAGGAAAGTGAGTCGTTATGCATATGCGTGTCAGGGGTTTCGATTTTCCTCTTTCTACGATTTTTCTATTGAATTTTGGAATAGTTTCGACAGTGTGGTATTTTTTTGTTTTTCTATTGGATTTTGGAATTGTTTCGACAGTGTGGTATATTTTGTTTTTCTATTTGATTTTGGAACTGTTTCAACAGTGTTGTATTTTTTTTGTTTTTCTATTGGATGTTGGAACTGTTTCAACAGTGTTGTATTTTTTGTTTTTCTATTGGATTTTGGAACTGTTTCGACAGTGTTGTATTTTTTTGTTTTTCTATTGGATATTGGAATTGTTTCAACAGTGTTGTATTTTTTGTTTTTCTATTGGATTTTGGAACTGTTTCGACAGTGTTGTATTTTTTTGTTTTTCTATTGGATGTTGGAACTGTTTCGACAGTGTGGTATTTTTTTGTTTTTCTATTGGATATTGGAATTGTTTCAACAGTGTTGTATTTTTTGTTTTTCTATTGGATTTTGCAATTGTTTTGACAGTGTGGTATTTTTGGCTTTCATTTCATTGTAGTAATATTGATAGCAGTCATCGAGTAAACAAGTAAACATAAACATTTTCATGTGATGCTATTTTGACATTGAACAGAAATGCATGAAAATTTACATAATGCAAATGCATAAACAAACTAGTAATTGAAGTTATCCGTAATTAGGACATTTTAGCTTTGATCTCACCAAGCAATATTGTCAGTATCAACACACTGACTATTTCTCTTTTGATTTCACTAAGTGATATTGTCAGTATCAACAAACTGACTTTTTTCCTTTGATCTCACTAAGTGATACTGTCAGTATCAACAAATTGACTTTTTTCCTTTGATCTCACTAAGTGATATTGTCAGTATCAATAAACTGACTATTTACCTTTGATCTCCCTAAGTGATATTGTCAGTATCAACAAACTGACTATTTTCCTTTGATCTCACTAAGTGATATTGCCAGTATCAACAAACTGACTTTTTCCTTTGATCTCACCAAAGTGATATTGTCAGTATCAACAAACTGACTTTTTTCCTTTGATCTCACTAAGTGATATTGTCAGTATCAACAAACTGACTTTTTTCCTTTGATCTCACTAAGTGATATTATCAGTATCAACAAACTGACTGTTTTCCTTTGATCTCACCAAGCAATATTGTCAGTATCAACAAACTGACTATTTTCCCGTTGATCTCACTAAGTGATATTGTCAGTATCAACAAACTGACTGTTTTCCTTTGATCTCACCAAGCGATATTGTCAGTATCAACAAACTGACTATTTTTCCTTTGATCTCACTAAGTGATATTGTCAGTATCAATAAATTGACTATTTTCCTTTGATCTCACTAAGTGATATTGTCAGTATCAACAAACTGACTATTTTCCTTTGATCTCACCAAGTGATATTGTCAGTATCAACAAACTGACCTTTTTCCTTTGATTTTACCAAGTGATATTGTCAGTATCAACAAACTGACTTTTTTCCTTTGTTCTCACTAAGTGATATTGTCAAATCAACAAACTGACTGTTTTCCTTTGATCTCACCAAGCGATATTGTCAGTATCAACAAACTGACTATTTTTCCATTGATCTCACTAAGTGATATTGTCAGTATTAACAAACTGACTTTTTTCTTTGATCTCACTAAGTGATATTGTCAGTATCAACAAACTGACTATGTCACCTTTGATCTCACTAAGTGATATTGTCAGTATCAACAAACTGACTATTTACCTTTGATCTCACCAAGTGATATTGTCAGTATCAACAAACTGACTATTTTCCTTTGATCTCACTAAGTGATATTGTCAGTCTCAACAAACTGACTATTTTCCTTTGATCTCACAAAGTGATATTGTCAGTATCAACAAACTGACTTTTTCCTTTGATCTCACCAAGTGATATTGTCAGTATCAACAAACTGACTGTTTTCCTTTGATCTCACCAAGCGATATTGTCAGTATCAACAAACTGACTATTTTCCCATTGATCTCACTAAGTGATATTGTCAGTATCAACAAACTGACTTTTTTCCCTTTGATCTCACTAAGTGATATTGTCAGTATCAACAAACTGACTATTTTCCTTTGATCTCACTAAGTGATATTGTCAGTATCAACAAATTGACTATTTTTCTTTGATCGCACTAAGTGATATTGTCAGTATCAACAAACTGACTATTTTCCTTTGATCTCACTAAGTGATATTGTCAGTATCAACAAACTGACTTTTTCCCTTTGATCTCACCAAGTGATATTGTCAGTATCAACGAACTGGCTCTGATACTGAAAATGATCATTCAGTGTGACATCAGTGTAACCTGTCTAAACCAACCCTGAATAAACTGGAATCCTTTATCAACTGAGCTTTACACCATGTTCCAAGTTAGGAAATCTTTAACTTAAACTGTATAAACCAAACACCTGTCTATTTCAAACATATCAGTTGGTCCCAAGGAGGTTTGGTTTAGAAAGGGAGCGAGTGAGTGATTGTTGTTTAACGTCAACTCAGCAATTTGTCAGCTATATCATGGAGAGAACAAGTAAATTTTCAATGAGATGATGATGAGGTCCATTTTGTACTAGACCAACACACTGGGTTGGATTTTTATAGTGCTAGCTCACTGAAGCAACAGTCCACGGAAAGACATGTCGTTCCACTCTGACACATTATCCCGATTCCGAGCCAACTTTGATGTTTCTCCTTAATGCTGCGTTCTTAGCGGAGAAGCAACAATTACCAATTTCATAGTCTTTGGTTTGACCCGATCGAGGCTCAATCACATGACCTACAGCACTTTACACCACCGATGCAGTTAAGTTTAGACAGGTTTTTCTGTATAGTGTCACAGATAAAAAAACAATAACGTCAGTTTTGAAGCCCATGACATAAATTATCACTTGTATCACAGCTTATGCTATTGGACTTGCTGATAAACAAGCAATAATTTCTGTCTTGATCTTCATAACTGGTGTTATTCTATTTTTAGCAAAGTTTATCTTGATATATTATAATATGCAATTGGCGAGAACAAGTTAATTATCGATGCGATGGTGATAAGGTCCGCTTTGTTCTATACCAACACGGGTAGACATGTCATTCCACAGGGACACATTATTCTGATTCTGAGCCAACCAGTCTGCTCTTTCTCCTTAATGCTGTGTGCCTACCTGAGAAGCAAAAGATACCAATTTCATAGTCTTTGGGTTGACCCAACCGGGGCTCGAACCCACGATCTACCGCACTCGAGGCGAGTACGCTAACTATTATGCCACAGATACGGTTGCAGGAATATGGAAAAAATAGTAAAACAGTAGACATGCTGAACAATTAAATGAATATGAAATGACAAAAGGAAATCACAATTATTTTATAAATTAATGAAAAACTATTAAAAATGTTTTCCATATATGACTTTACATATAGCTCATCTGTTATTAATGATCGTTGACTGTCTTATTAGTGTGTTAACAAGGAATACTCAAGAATTCAGATTGCAAAGGCCCTCCATCTTAAAAGAAGATCGAAATGTAGTCAATTATATATGGGAAACAACTCTCAAGCTAAAAAGGCCCTACTCCGACTTATAAGCGGATAGAAATATAGGTGTTAAAATTATATCCATATAGAGATAAATTCTTACCACTTTGATCATCTGAATCAGTGTCTATATCTTCATCATATAGTCCCAGAAGAAGACTTTCACTTAATGAATCTATTTCAGCTATGCAAAAGAAAATAAATGTGTACTATCTAATATTTAATTGATGGTTGCAGCCATCTTATTTCTTAAATAGAATTAATAGCATACCCTATGACAACTTCTGTGTCATGGAGATTAAAAATATTATGTATAATGTTCAAGATTATAGCGTTCTTTATAATAACACTGTTTGCCTGGTTGTAAATGATGGTTTGAACCCATAAAACTAGTTTAACCCTGTCACTTTTTTATTGAAGTGCTTGTACTAAGCCAGGAAAGTGAGTCGCTATGCATATGCGTGTCAGGGGTTTCGATTTTCCTCTTCCTACGATTTTTCTATGACTATTGGATTTTGAAACTGTTTCGACAGTGTGGTATTTTTTTTTTTTCTATTGGATATTGGAACTGTTTCGACAGTGTGGTATTTTTGGCTTTCATTTCATTGTAGTAATATTGATAGCAGTCATCAAGTAAACAAGTAAACATAAACATTTTCATGTGATCCTATTTTGACATTGAACAGAAATGCATGAAAATTTACATAATGTAAATGCATTTAGTATCATAAAAAAACTAGTAATTGAAGTTATCGGTAATTAGGACATTTTAGCTTTGATCTCACCAAGCAATATTGTCAGTATCAACACACTGACTATTTTTCCTTTGATCTCACTAAGTGATATTGTCAGTATCAACAAACTGACTATTTTTCCTTTGATCTCACAAAGTGATATTGTCAGTATCAACAAACTGACTATTTACCTTTGATCTCACTAAGTGATATTGTCAGTATCAACAAACTGACTATTTTCCTTTGATCTCACCAAGTGATATTGTCAGTATCAACAAACTGACTTTTTTCCGTTGATCTCACTAAGTGATATCGTCAGTATCAACAAACTGACTATTTTCCTTTGATCTCACCAAGTGATATTGTCAGTATCAACAAACTGACTCTGATACTGAAAATTATCATTCAGTGTGACATCACTGTAACCTGTCAAAACCAAACCTTGAATAAACCGGATTCCTTTATAAACTGAGCTTTACACCATGTTCCAAGTTAGGAAAACTTTAACTTAACCTGTATAAACCAAACACCTGTCTATTTAAAACATATCTGTTGGTCCCAAGGAGGTTTGGTTTAGAAAGGGAGTGAGTGAGTGATTGTTATTTAACGTCAACTCAGTAATTTGTCAGCTATATCATGGCGAGAACAAGTAAATTTTCAATGAGATGATGATGAGGTCCATTTTGTGCTAGATTAACATGCCTACTTTGATTTTTATAGTGCTAGCTCACTGAAGCAACAGTCCGCGGAAAGACATGTCGTTCCACTCTGACACATTATCCCGATTCCGAGCCAACTTTGATGTTTCTCCTTAATGCTGCGTTCTTAGCGGAGAAGCAACAATTACCAATTTCATAGTCTTTGGTTTGACCCGATCGAGGCTCAATCACATGACCTACAGCACTTTACACCACTGATGTAGTTAAGTTTAGACAAGACTGACCCGATCGAGGCTCAATCATATGATCTACCGTACCTTACATCACTGATGCAGTTAAGTTTAGACAGGTTTTACTGTATAGTGTCACAGATAAAAAAACAATAACATCAGTTTTGAAGACCGTGACATAAATTATCACTCGTATCACAGCTTATGCTACTGGACTTGCTGATAAACAAGCAATAATTTCTGGCTTGATCTTCATAACTGGTGTTATTCTATATATAGCAAAGTTTATCTTGATATATTATAATATGCAATTTTTTATACCTTTTTAGGAAATATATACTTTAAGTAGCAACAGTAAACTTAAATTAAAGGCAGGACTGACAGTCAGATACCATTTTGGTTATGATTTCTAATGAACCATTCCAGTCTAATTCAAGGAATAGATGATCATATAAATATGATTTGTGTTACTGAAATCACTTTATTTTACATGCTTCATAATTCATAGGGAAAATAGCCAATTACACATAAAACTTGGAATATATCTTAAATCATTACAATTAAGCTGTTGTTTGATTTTCAGAAAATAAACCACATTTTTTTAAGAATCTGCAGATATCTTGAATACAGAGCAGTGCTGGAAATACAATTTTTGAAGGGAACAATTCAATGATCATCCCACCAAGTTTGGTTTGTGTGTGTATTTCTTTGGACTGTTCCGAACATGTTCCGAACATTCCATGTGCCCTGGGTCAATGAAGTGGTTTAGAACTTTTTGGACAAACAATATGGTGGATATGTTAACTCTGTTATTTTTGTCAGCAGAACTCGAAATGGACGACGACGATGATGAGATGAATTTGGAAGAATCAGTAGTTACTGTAGCCATAGTTGCTGCTTCCACCTAATTTAACCTTTAATTATAATATTACTGAATCCTAAAAATATGCAAACTGAACAATAAATGACGGATACATGTAATCTTTATATTATATAATTTTCATAGAGTGTTTTAACATGTAGAGAGGTTAGGTAGGAGATAAAGCAGATCTTAAAAAGGACATATCTGAGATTTTAATTGAGGGGCGCGAGTCAAAAGAACATATCTGAGATTTTAATTGAGGGGCGCGAGTCAAAAGATTATTACCGAGCGTAACGAGGAAAAAATTGTGTGCGTAAGTTTACATCTTTTTGGAATACATACAAAGTATTCCAGATAGATGTAAACTTACGCAAACAATTAAAACAAAATTTAATTGAAATGTGAATTAATCAATTTTTTTTTAAAATAATTTGAAACCCATAAATCCATCAGGGACAGCCTGGTGCTGCAAACCAAATATTTTTTCTTAAGAAATAATTGAATATTTAAGAGAGAGGGAAAGGGAACTTCATGTTAAGAAGTTCATGTGTTCTCCCAGGAATCAAATTTGCACCAAATGATTGATTTATAAAACTATTGGGGACTGTATTCACAATTTAAAAAGTCCCTCCTCCTCCTAAAAAAATCCACGCATTTCTTTTGTATTGCATAATTTTAGGAAAATGAGTAAGGTGTAAAAAAAAATATGTAAAAAAAAGGAGAGTCGGTTCCGCCATCTTGATTCCTTCTGCACCACCTCAAAACGTGATACACCCCACACACTGTTCTGTTTGTTCGTGCAGAGTGTTCCGTACCACTTCATTCACTAGAACATGTTCGGCACATCTCGAACATACGAAAGAAATACACCCTAAGTTAGTACAACAGCTTCATTGTGATATATAAATGTATAAATACTCTTTTTCAAATAAAAAAAAATATATTCACCTAAAAGTAATTTATTTTTCCTCTGTGCTGTAAAAAACAAAGAAAATTAGAGACACACTTGCACCTATATAGCTCACCTGGTCATTCATAAAGTTTATGTTCTAGAGACACACTTGCGCCTATATAGCTCACCTGGTCATTCATAAAGTTTATGTTCAATCAAGTCTACATTTTGAGAAAAACTATTTTCATTTATTTCACATAAGGTCCTCATATTGGTCCTCTCATAGATCTGAAACAATAAAAGCTACAACAACTCTGTGGGGAACCTTCCAACTAGAGGCGCAGCACTGAGCTGAGCCTGTGTCGCTCACCTTGCATTCTGCTCTGAAGAAACTTCATACAGAACATTCCATAGCCTATAGGGGTGGGGTATGACCCCTGGGGCCTGAGCTATAATGCATTTAAGTTGCCTAGTCACCCTGATCATAAATATACTAGTATATGGTTTAGGGGTAGGGATCTCAACCATTAAAAAGTTCACTTCAGGTAGGGGGTGGGGTATGACCCCCGGGGCCTGAGCTATAAGGCATTTAATTTGCCTAGTCACCCGGATCATACATATATATGGATTAGGGGTGGGAATCTCAACCATTAAAATATTCACCTCAGGTAGCAGGTGGGGTATGACCCCCCGGGACATGAGCTATAAGGCACTTAATTTGCCTAGTCACCCTGATCATAAATATATATGGTTATGGAGTGGGGATCTCAACCATTAAAAAGTTCACTTCAGGTAGGGGATGGGGTATGACCCCTGGGGCCTGAGCTATATGCATAGTCACCCTGATCATAAATATATATGGTTTAGGGTGGGGATCTCAACCATTAAAAAGTTCACTTCAGGTAGGGGGTTGGGTATGACCCTCCAGGGCCTGAACTATAAAGCATTTATTTTCCTAATCACCCTGATTATAAATATATATGGTTTAGGGGTGGGGATCTCAATCATTAAAAAGTTCACTTCAGGTAAGGGGTGGGGTATGACCCCCCGGGGCATGAGCTATAAGGCATTTAAATTGCCTAGTCACCCTGATCATAAATATATATGGTTTAGGGGTGGGGATCTCAACCATTAAAACGTTCACTTCAGGTAGGGGGTGTGGTATGACCCCTAGGGCCTGAGCTATAAGGCATTTAATTTGCATAGTCACCCTGATCATAAATATATATGGTTTAAGGTGGGGATCTCAACCATTAAAAAGTTCACTTCAGGTAGGGGTGGGGTATGACCATTATTTAACACGAACTTTATTTCAAAATTTGAAATTAATGCGGGGAAAGGCACGAGACATTTTACTCCTCTAGAGGATTACAGATTTCTCCACCACTGGTTCAGCGGGGTTAAAACGCCGTAATAATGGGAGAATTGTTGTTTAACACCATATGAGCAATTTTTCAGCTATATAATGGTGAGAACAATCTGCATTTCCATGAGATGATGATGATGTCTGCTTTGTATCAGACCAACAAGCTTTGTTGGATCTTTATTGTGATAGCTCACTGAAACAACAGTCTGTGGGTATATATGTTGCTCCACTCATTATCCTGATTCTGAGCAAACTTTCTCAACAATATTTCAGTTATATCATGGCAGTTAGTTTTACTGGTGGAGGAAACCGGAGTCCCGGAGAAAACCAATGACCTGTCGCAAGTCACTGACAAAGGTTATCACATAATGTTTTATCGAATACACCTCGCCATGAAGTCAACGTTTGCTTTAAAAGACATCGCTATATAACAAATCAATGTCTACAAAAGGCAGCCTCATTTTTCCCATTGACGAATATTGCCTATAATTTTAACCTCGATATAAAGGGCATCTGCTTATAAAGAGCACATTTTCAGGTTCCTTTGAGTGGCCTTTATATACAAAAAATATAGAGTCAAACCTGTATTAAGAGGTCACCATTGGAACAAAGAAAAAGTGGCCTTATAAGAAAGGTGACCTCTTAAAAGACTAAGAGGTTCAATTTATATGAACTTTTCTATGACAGGACAAGAAATAGGTGACCTTTTAATACAGGTGACTGCTTAATAGAGGTGACCACATGGCCAGGTTTGACTATATATGAGTAAATCTATGTAAAATGATTGTTCATACTTGAAATCTCCTCGTCATCTCGTTCATGCTCATCACCCTCCCATCCTATATAGCTGAGGAAATCAACATCCTCGTCAGAAATTAGCTGTGGCATAGTTTGTTGATCAGATGGTATAATTTCATCCTGAAAAAAATAGTAGTCACTCATATATTACTGGTTAGTATTGTAATAATTATTTTGTTGTGGCCTGCAGGGCATTCCACTCATTTTCAAGTAGGAGGTGATAATCTTAAAGTTAAGAAAGGCAGGAATTTTTCTAGCCTTCCCCAGGGTCCGGTAAAGTAAAAGTAGCCTTTCTCAATGAAAAATATTCTAAAATCATGCAAAATTCCCAAAATTTTCATTCTGACCCCTTTATTTTGATTCCCAATTTGAGCAATTTAGATTGCAAAAGATAAACCAGTATGCAACGCAAAGCCATATTTTACTTTCAAGAAGCAGGAACTGTTTACCCTTAGGGAGTACCCGAGTCCACCCCCTTGTTTTTGGGTGCCCATCTATTTAGTTTTCTGTGTTGTGTCTTTGTTCTGTGGCATGTGCCCAATGTTGCCTGTGTCTCTTGAGTTTGCCCTCAGTTTTAAATACTGGTGTTCATTTTTCCATAGTAGGTGTCTTTACGTTCTTAGTTCGGTGTTGTGATGTCCGTTACGATTTCTGCATAAAAACAATGTTCGGTACGTCTTTACCCCCAGTTGTTTGTAGGAGGGCTCATGTCTATTTTATGTTATTTGTGTTTGCTTGCGTATATTGCTGTCAAACTTTCTGCACTACTATATGTCTGTACATTCTTGGTTCCATGCAAGTGTGATGTCATTAAGATTTCCGCATAAAAACGATGTTCAGGTTGTCTTTACCCCCACAGTTGTTTGTAGGAGGGCTCATGTCTTATGTTATTTGTGTTTGTTTGCGCATAGTGGTGTCAAATACCTCTTGAGTATATGGATAACATGGCTGATGTCTTATAAGAGGCAGGAACTACTTACTCTTCTCCAGCACCTGGGTTTATGATATATCCAAAAAAAATCACTCAATCAATTAAAACTGATAGTAAATTAATTCTGACATCATTTAGTAATATAATACAGTAAGAATTTTACTTGGTCCACTTTAGACTGGTTAAAATGTAGAGCACACCATTGATACAATACACATGGCAAAACAAGACCTGTGTCTTATATTAGAGTTTTACTGGGTCCACTTTAGACTGGTTAAAATGTAGAGAAAACCTTTGATACAATACACATGGCAAAACAAGATCTGTGTCTTATATTAGAGTTTTACTGGGTCCACTTTAGACTGGTTTCAATGTAGAGCACACCTTTGATACAATACACATGGCAAAACAAGACCTGTGTCTTATATTAGAGTTTTACTGGGTCCACTTTAGACTGGTTAAAATGTAGAGCACACCATTGATACAATACACATGGCAAAACAAGACCTGTGTCTTATATTAGAGTTTTACTGGGTCCACTTTAGACTGGTTTCAATGTAGAGCACACCTTTGATACAATACACATGGCAAAACAAGACCTGTGTCTTATATTAGAGTTTTACTGGGTCCACTTTAGACTAGTTAAAATGTAGAGCACACCTTTGATACAATACACATGGCAAAACAAGACCTGTGTCTTATATTAGAGTTTTACTGGGTCCACTTTAGACTGGTTTCAATGTAGAGCACATAACATACATGGCAACACAAAACCTGTTTCTTATATTAAGAGTTTTACTGGGTCCACTTTAGACTGGTTTCAATGCAGAGCAAACCTCTGTGACAATAACACTATATAGACAATATTAGTACAGTGTCTTAAAATATAATTAAAGTTTATGTGTATGAGGCTTAAAAACTGGGAAACTGAGAGATTCTTCTAACCTTTCCTCCGATTTGCAGCGAATACACATAAACTTTATATTTTAAAAGACTGCATTAATATTGTGTTTATCCTGCAGAAAAATCACATTAATCCATCCACGTTTATATTCTGAATTAAACAATAAAATTATATAAATATGCCTTGATTGTCCATTTTGATATTTTCTGTCAACAGGAAGTGAACTTGATTTACAACTAGGTTCCCAAAGCTCAACAGATCACATGTGACAGGGGTATCAGAAAAAGCTATATTTCGATCAGTGACAGTATATAAAAGAAATGTATCCAATCGATGCAGTTTGCCTGCTCAGATGGAACTAGTGCAGGATAAATTAGTGGAGCTGGGACTGCTTACCCATCCAGAGCACCTGAGTTCAGCCCCAGTTTTTAGTGGGGTTCGTGTTACTAGATCTTTAGTTTTATGTGTAATGTTTTGAAGATCGTTGTTTGTCCATTTGTTCTTTTTGTTTTGGCCATTGTGTTGTCTGTCCTTCTTAGATTTACAGATTCTGATTACCCCTTTGGTATCTTAGATTTACAGATTCTGATTATCCCTTTCGTATCTTAGATTTACAGATTCTGATTACCCCATTTGGTATCTTAGATTTACGGATT
>MJUT01020951.1:746503-768263 GCA_002080005.1 Gigantidas platifrons | reverse complement strand
TGATGATCAACACTATCAGGGGAGAGAACTCCATCTTCCCAGTCTCTGATAATAGCTTTGGCAGTTAGTCTATGTAGATTCTATAGTGAAAACAAAACACAAATAAGTCTTTATGTGATATATAACAAACTATATAGATATACAGTACAACTTTTAATAAGAGGTCAACTTTGGGACAAAGAGAAAGTGGTCTTCTAACACACGTGACCTCTTAAACGAGTTTAGATTCATATGAAATTTTCTATGACAGGATAAGAAAAAGGTGACTGCTTTATAAAGGTGACCCCATGGGCAGGTTTTGACTGTATGAATATATGAGTACAAAAGATGAAAACATCAACTTTGAAAAAATTCATTTATTTAAACAGGTATTTTATTTTATTTTTTTTTTTTTTTTTTTTTGGCACACAGAAAAATGTCCCAATAATCATGAAATTTAACATTCAAAAGGAAACAACACAATCTTTTTCAATTCAAAAGAAGACATTCAAAGATGGATGTGGACATTACCATCATTAGGGTTGCATAATGTGTATCCCCTTTTGGCTTTGAAAACATCCAGAACTAGAGCCTCCCAGGAGTCTGTAATCGCTCACCTGGTTTTCAATTTGACTTCTAAAGTTTATATAAAAAGAGTGTCACAAATACTTTAGAAAGTTGACCAACCAAAGATCATTTCAGCTCAAATTTTTGAGCAGAAGATTTTGATGTGTATTTTTTTCCTCATAATATGCGTAATCGGTGAACAATGAGATGATGATAATATCTCCTTTGCACTAGACCAACATACTTTTTTTTATTATGCTAGCTACCTGAAACAACATTCTGCAGACAGACATGTCGCTCAAGTTAGACATATTATCCTGATTCCAAGCTGACCATGTTTTACTCCTTAGTGCTGCTTGCTTAGTGGTGAAGCAGCAAATATAGTCTTTTTGTTTGACCTGACCAGGGTAGTGTTTTTGAACAATTTATGAAGGATAAGGATAAGGATAATCATATTAGTCTAAAATATTTACTTGGTATGACGAGTATCTGAAATCTTAAGAAAAGACCAAGCACATTATGCTCTCTTATCTTGTCCACCTCCCCTTGGAGAATCAGGAAATCTTAAATAACATCTCACCTGTCCTTTAGTAATACTGAGTTCAGATTTATAAATAACAGTAGAAATTTCTTGTCCTCCAATCTCTGCTTTAAGTGTGGCCTAAAATTAATATAATTGTATTTAAAGCAATGACAATCAAATAAAATCCATGATCCAAACTCGTATTAATGTAGAAGTATTGGGACTGATGATTTTAAATCAAAATATCTGAATATTCAAATTATCTGCGATAAATTAAAATAAAAATCACAATTGAAATATCAGAGTACTTGAGTTAGCTGCCACAGATAAATATAAAAATTGAATTTGAAATATCAGGGTACTCGAGTAAGCTGCAAAAAATTTAAACAAAAATCAGTGATGAAATATCCTTCTGTTTGAGTTAGCTGCCACAAATAAAAATCGCAATTGAAATATCAGAGTATGCAAGTTAACTGTGACAAACAAAAATAACTAGAGGCTCAGTGGACTGAGCCTGTGTCGTTCACCTTTCATTCTGCTTTGAAGAAACTTAATACAGAACCTTCCATAGGTGCTTCCCACCAAGTTTCGGTTCATTTGGCTAAGCAGTTATAGAGAAGAAGATTTTTAGAAATCAACCAATCAGAAACAAGAATGGCATGTGGCAGTCATGTTTATTAACGGATGGGAACAAAATATGCAATCTTTATAGATGACCTTCCAAGGATGCTTCCTACCAAGTTTCGATTCATTTGGCCAAGCGGTTTCAGAGGAGACGATTTTTTGGGAATCAACCAATTAGAAACAACAATTGCCTGTGACGGCCATGTTTGTTAACGGATTGGAAATAAATGAGCATTTCTTATAGAGGACCTTCCAAGGATGCTTCCTACCAAATTTTGATTCATTTGGTCAAGCGGTTACAGAGGAGAAGATTCTTTAGAAATCAACCAATCAGAAACAAGAATTGCCTGTGGTGGTCATGTTTGTTAACGGATTGGGACGAAATGAGCAATCTTTATAAAATACCTTCCAAGGATGCTTCCTACCAAGTTTCGATTCATTTGGCAAAGCGGTGTTAGAAGAGATGATTTTTAGAAATCAACCAATAAGAAAAAAGAATTGTCTCTGGTGGCCATGTTTGTTAATGGATCGGAACTAAATGAGCAATCTTCATAGAGGGCCTTCCAAGGATGTTTCCTACCAAATTTTGATTCATTTGGCCAAGTTGTTACAGAGCAGAAGATTCTTTAGAAATCAACGAATCAGAAACAAGAATTGCCTGTGGTGGCCATGTTTGATAATGGATCGGGACGAAATGAGCATTCTTTATAAAGGACCTTCCAAGGATGCTTCCTATCAAGTTTCGATTCATTTGGCCAAGCGATTTTTTAGAAATCAACCAATAAGAAACAAGAATTTTTATCTCTTGTTTAATTGTAATTTTATCATAGTGTAAATAACTTTAAAAAAAAAATTACCATTTCACAATTCTTGATAAAGCCATACACTACAAGTCTGGAACCATTGAAAAGAGCTGTAATCTCTTTTGGTGCCTGGATTGATGGAGGGCCATCAGACATTCCCCATGCAACAGATACTGATGTCAAAACTGGTTGCGATGCTTTTTGTATCTGAGATTTTACCTGAAATGCCCAAATTAAAATATGAATTCACAAAGTGATACAATTACCATATAGCAGGTATACAATTTGGGTTTGGATTTATGGTGTTTAACGCCAATTTCAACAATATTTCAGTTATATCATGGCAGTCAGTTTTATTGGTGGAGGAAACCGGGGTACCAAGAGAAAACCACCGACATGTAGCAAGTAACTGACAAACTTTATCACATAATGTTGTATTGAGTACACCTCGCCATGAACGGGGTTCAAACTCACAACCTTAGTGGTGATAGGCACTGATTGTACAGGTAGTTGTAAATCCAACTACCATACAATCACGACCACGACTGCCCCTGAAATGGATTAAGGATAGAGTTATTATTATTGAACTCAAATAACAATCTAGAAGTCATAGGCAGAAGTTAACAAACAAGTGTTAAAGTTAAATATACTTTATGCAAATTTCTAGACTATTGATACAATGCCATTGGTCGATTAGAAAATGGTATTTTTCACTAATTTTACGAAACTCCACCTTCGTATCAATACCACATCCTGTAGCTCCGCCTTCTTCTAGCAACGGGTGGTATTCTGTGTTGGCAACAGGTGTTATTGCAATACCACCCTCCGTACCGGAAACAGTCTATTCCGTCAAAGTTTTTAATTTATTTTTACAAATAAATAAACAAACAGACGACAGTCCGCTCTTGTGCATTCAGACCACATTAACATGGCTTTTGCCGACATAACCGAAAATAATATTCAGGATTTTTTGCAACACAAGGACAGTAAAGAAACGAAGAGACAAGTGGGCCGGGCTGTAAGGATATTTCGTAACTTTTTGTTACATGAGAATGTGACGACCGATTTGGAATGTTTGTCCAAATCTGAGCTAAATGAACATTTGAGAACATTACACCATTGTTACAGTTGTTTTTATTTCCTTGTTAATTAAAAGTTTATTGAATTAGATATTGTATTTTAGTTCTTAGACAATTACCTTAGATCAGTATTAAAACAACACACATCATTGACAATGTAATACCAGAGCATTCAGTATAATATAAAACATGCTGCCTTTCGTTTCGGGTGTTATGGTAGATAACCACACTCAGAAAACACCAATATCACCCTCGACTTCGTCTCATATGATATTGGTTTTCTGAATGTGGTAATCTACCATAACACCCTCAATTAAAGGCAGTATGTTTATAATATTAACATGTAAATCATACAGTAGTTTCTCTATTTTTACCTTGCCTTCCCATTTTGATTTAGCACTGGAATCAAAATATTCAAAAGATCCTGCACCCAGTCTAGACAAAGACTTCAATACATGCTTATTGGCAATAGAACTGAAATGAAACAAAAGGCATCAGTAAATTTAGATTACATCATTTCAGCAAGAGGGGAAATATGGGTCCATAAATTTGTTTAATTTCACCACTTTTTGTTGAAGTGCCTGTACATCGCCATGAAGATCAGTAGTCATGTATATGTGTGTTAGGGGTATTGATCAGAATCAGTAGTCATGTATATGTGTGTTAGGGGTATTGATCAGGATCAGTAGTCATGTATATGTGTGTTAGGAGTATTGATCAGGATCAGTAGTCATGTATATGTGTGTTAGGGGTATTGATCAGGATCAGTTAAGTCATGTATATGTGTGTTAGGTGTATTGATCAGGATCAGTAGTCATGTATATGTGTGTTAGGGGTATTGATCAGGATCAGTAGTCATGTATATGTGTGTTAGGGGTATTGATCAGGGTCATTAGTCATGTATATGTGTGTTAGGGGTATTGATCAGGATCAGTAGTCATGTATATGTGTGTTAGGGGTAGTGATCAGGATCAGTAGTCATGTATATGTGTGTTAGGTGTATTGCTCAGGATCAATAGTCATGTATATGTGTGTTAGGTGTAGTGATCAGGATCAGTTAAGTCATGTATATGTGTGTTAGGTGTATTGCTCAGGATCAGTAGTCATGTATATGTGTGTTAGGAGTATTGCTCAGGACTTTGACTCTGTTTCTATGATTTTTCAACTCAATTTTGAAACTGTGTGGTATTTTTGCTTTTGATTGATTGGTGTTTAATGCCATCTTTAGCAGTATTTCAGCTATATCGTGGTATGAACAATCTTCATAAATTAATTTGCTTTTTGTTTTTAATTTTTACTGTAAAATTTCCCATTGTCAATTGTTATATTACATCTAAAAGTACAAACATGCATACCAGGAACCAGACTTAAAAATTTATTTTTTTTGTTCCGAGGTTTGAGGTTTCAAAGATAATTTGATCAAATTGTTGTAATTGGATTTATAGTCAACTGATACTGTTTGAAATTTTAATTTAAATTTGAGTGAATATATATATCACAATATGATGCAACAGCTATAAAAATTTTCATTCAGAAGACACAAAAAGGTTAAATTACCAAATTGTTGATTGTTGGCTTGGTTTTATGGTGTTTAACACCACTTTCAACAATATTTCAGTTATATTGTGGCAGTCAGTTTTATTGGTGGAGGAAACCGGAATACCCAGAGAAAACCACAGATCTGTCGCAGGTCATTGACAAACTTTATCACATAATGTTGTACACCTCACCCTGAGCAGGATTCGAACTCACAACATCAGTGGTGATAGGTACCGATTGCATAGGTAGTTGATAATTCAACTACAGTCAGACCTGTATTAAGAGGTCACCCTTGGGACCAAGAAAAGGTGGCATTATAAGACAGGTGACCTCTTAAAAGAGGTTCAATTCATATAAAATTTTCTGACAGGACAAGAAAAAGGTGACCTTTTAATACAGGTGACTGCTTAATAGAGGTGACCACATGTTTGACTGTACCATACAATAACAACCATATGGCCTCTTTGTTGATTGTACAAGTTACCATTTTGCATGAACAAAAATTTAAGGAAAGTATACCTGACTCCAAAGGTAAAGATCCTTGTATGTTGACAGTTTTTATGAACTGCTTTAAGAGTTATCTCCTCATTGTTTACATGGCCGTCTGATATCACAAAGATATTCCTAACGTAGTTCTCCGGCTTCAGGAGGAAGAAACTATGAAGTGGTCTGTACACTTCTGTATTTCCCAAGTTGGCTTGAATTCCCTAAATATATTATAAATATATAAGATGTACTTCTAACTAATAAAGAAATGGTTTTGTACATTTCTATTGGAACCTATCATAGTCATAGTCATATGGGAATTATCATTATTATTCATATATTAATGAAGCTATAATTAGATGAATGAACCTGTCTTATGTCCCAATCTGATTAAATTTAGATCTCCATACTTGCTCTCTATTTTCTATCTGTTGTTTACTAGTCGCAGTGTGGGTTCACATAAGCGGTCAACATGAATGTATTATAAATTGACCAATCAGAGACTCTTCTTAGAAAATTCAGAAGAGAAGACAAGCATATGTATTTTGGAACGCACATGATAGACAAGATATAACATATCAGGATATTATTTTTATACTATAGCGTTATTGCATGAATATTGAGAAATATTGTCCAGCGCAGTATATCATATTACACGAGCTTGCGAGGGACAATATTCCTCAATATTGGTGCAATAACCCTTTTATAATATAGTACTAAATAGTTCAGTCTGTGACAATTACATTTCACCACACTTCGTCCAATTCCTCAAGCTCTGATGCCTGCAGTAAGGACGTAATGCCCATTTCCGCCATCTAGTTTATCTTTTCATCTGCTTGCTTGCAAATATTGTTTTACTCGGAACCTCTCTAGTGCGTAGCAAATTTTAAGAACAAAGTATGGAATGCAATATCAATCAAGATGCAATATTTTTAACTCATTCGGAATTGCTCTACTTTTTAGGTATATTTATAAAGGACGACAAGTAAAAATATCTGTATATATTGCATCTTAGTAAAAATATCGGTATATAATTGCATTTTTATTTTACAAAGAAATCTACATGAAATATTTGATACTATATCATAAAGAGGAATATTGCATGCTGGCTTTTAGCTAAGTACTAAAGGGTATATTACACTGCTTTACAACAAAATCAGATAAGTAAGTAGCAACAAATAAGAAGAAAGTGGACTTTATGACAACATCATTGGTTGTAGTGAAAATTTATAAGGTCATAGGTCATCCATATAACATAACGTCCAATGAAATAAAAAGAAAATTTCTTCTACCATTATAAACTGATCTGCTGTTTTAATGGTTGACTTGGTCTTGGTCTGACTGTTTGGAAA
Organism: Gigantidas platifrons; assembly: GCA_002080005.1. Classification (NCBI taxonomy): domain Eukaryota; kingdom Metazoa; phylum Mollusca; class Bivalvia; order Mytilida; family Modiolidae; genus Gigantidas; species Gigantidas platifrons. Next base: position 761,311 of record MJUT01020951.1, on the reverse strand, counting down.
CAACTCTTTGTAACCTATATGAATTAAAAATAGATAGGATGAACTCATCATATAAAAACAATTTAAAGTGTGTTTACTCAGTCAAATGTTTCCCTTCAAATACCCTCCAAACTTTAAATGAACACTTTTTTCAAATATATCTGATGAAATATTGTAAACCACGAAGAGCAAAAACTCCTTAAAATGGTCAAACTGTCTTAACAATACTGAAAATGTTCACAAGGAAATAACAGGCTTGTAATAAGTGGTGGAGAACCATGTACTTTTACCTGCCTAAAATCGTCTTTTGTTACCTCCTGATTTTAAAGAGTGTTGTTTAAGATATTCATGAAAATTGTTCAAATTTTAATACAAAGTACCATCTGCAACTAGTTAAGTACTGTTACACTTGAAAAATGTTGAAAGCCCTGAAATAAGCAAGCATGTAAGTTTTCAGGAATTCCCATAAAAAATGTAGGAGGAGTTGTGTGTACATACTTTTGTGATGGCTTGACTCATGGACAGACAGACAGACAGAAAACAAAAACATATACAGTCAAACCTGCCCATGCGGTCACCCTCTATTAAGCAGTCACCTGTATTATGAGGTCACGTTTTTCTTATCCTGTCATATAGAAAATTTCGTATGAATTGAACCTCTTTTAAGAGGTCACCTGTCTTATAATGCCACGTTATTTGTTTGGACTGTAAATAAGAAGGAATAGAAATCAAGTGGTGATTGATGTACACAGTGTACACTTACTTGTACCAAACACCACAATATTAAAGAGACTGTGAGCTGGCAGGTGCTTCAATGTCAACAACAGAACTTTCTTTGCTTCAAGCAAAGCTTTCCCTTTCATTGAATTGGAGAGGTCAAGTACAAGAATGACCTCAATTTCATTGTCTTCTGCTGCTTCAAATTCGGGATAAAAGGTCAACATGGCCACCTGTAATAAATATGTGGTTTCTATATTTCAAGAAGAAAAGTTTTATGTCTGTAACAACATAAAAATAAAAGATTACTCTTGTAAAAGGCTTTGACTCTGTTAAATATGATAGACTCAGATCAGCATCAGGGCTCAAATCGGTATCCACTCAAAAAATTGGCATCCAAATCACAGTCCGATTTAAGGGTATTCTCAAATCGGCATCCTTTCCAAATTCTCAGATTTATGGCCGATTTATTGGTTTGGGTTAAGGCATACATCAGTGAGGGTCATTCACAGGACATTGTTTTAAGAAAGTGAGAAAAGGCCATATATTTGAGAATTGGATGCCGGTTTGAGAATTTGAAAAAGGACATAGATTTGAGAATTTGAAAAAGGACATAGATTTGAGAATTTGAAAAAGGACATAGATTTGAGAATTTGAAAAAGGACAGATTTGAGGTACAGATGTCTGTGACATAGAAATCGAACATGGATTTGAGGATTGGATGTCGATTAGATGCTGGAAGTCAATCTGAGTTTTACAAATATAAATAAATTCCTATGTGAACTATAGTGACAACCCTGATACAGTAGAACATTGTTGTGCTGAGGAGGTGTCGTGGTCCTGATCGTATGGTAGTTGGATTTACAACTACCAATGGAACAAGTGCCCATCACAACGTTAACTCAGGTTGTGAGTTCAAATCCTGCTTATGGTGATCATGAGGTGTGCTCGATACAACATTATGTGATAAAGTTTGTCAGTGACTTGCGACAGGTCAGTGGTTTTCTTTGGGTACTCCGTTTTTTCTCCACCAATAAAACTGACTTCCACAACATAACTGAAATATTGTTGAAAGTGGCGTTAAACACCATAACCCTAACCCTTGATACTTCTTGTGTTGAAGTCAAAGGGACATATTATTTTAGGTCGAATTAACATAATTCTAACAATAATTATGAGCAGGTACTGACCACTTCAATCACATCTGCTCTTACTGATCACCTCAGATAGACTTACGTTAGCTCACTACCTTCTAACATGCTCTAACTGAACATTTTAGTGAAACATGCCCCAACCAATCAATTGATAATAGATAGGGTTGGAAAATATTGCCTTACAACTGGTTAACAACAATAAAATTTAGGCACCCATTTAGGTTGTGTCCTAAAAGTGAGTTGTGACTGATTTGTCCCCCATATCCAGTGGACGCCATGTTGTTTACATGTTCATATTTCTATACCCAATGTTGGGGGAAGGGGTAAGGTATTTTATATTTTCATCTGTGCAACGAAAGTTTAAACAGTGATGGTCAACAATTCCACCAATATTATTAAATCTGACAAGCAACTTTCTCCCTTAATAATTGAATACTAAAAAGAACACAACAAATGGCATTGGCACTCCACATCTGGCTTGGGACAGGCACAAAATTGTGGCAGGGTCAAACCAGTTAATGGATACCAACCCCCTTCCAATCTTGGTATATTTCAGAAAATCCTACATATTAATATTTAATATTACCTGAGTTTGATTTCCATCCTCATCGTCCTCGACCCACATTCTAGGTACATGTATTTCAGCTAGACCAATCAATAACTGGAATCCATCGGCTATATTCTGACCTGACAATGTTTCAACTACGCATTTAGTAACTGTACTCTGAAATATGTATATATACAAATGTATATAGGTAAGAAATTAAGAAAATCATTAGAGTGCATATGAAAAATATATAATAAAATGAATACATTTTCCCACTAATAAGACCCCCTTAAACAAAGACCACCATTCTTTTTCAGGCCAGATTTCAGATTATAAGACAGTGCTTAAATCTACAAATGTAAAAAATCAAACCTACAGGCCAGATTTCAGATTATAAGACAGTGCTTAAATCTACAAATGTAAAAAATCAAACCTACAGGCCAGATTTCAAATTATAAGACAGTGTCTAAATCTACAAATGTAAAAAATCAAACCTACAAAGTATCTAAATCTATTTTTAAATTTTACATTTTAAATATCATTATGTGCATATTTAAGGAAGAACACTCTACAATATTTTCATTAGTTTTTATCAAATTTGATATCTACGTTTTTATTGATTTGATTTTTGATTTTTGGTGTTTAACACTTTCAGCAATATTTCAGTTATATTATGGCGATAAATTTTAGTGGTGGAAGAAGACGGAATACCCGGAGAGAACCACCGACCATGGACAAACAACTGGTAAACTTTATCACTTGCGGCTGCGAGTCGAGTGCACCCTTTTTTGTAATTTACAAATCCGGGCGCGAACCCATGCCGTATTGGTGATAAGTTTGTATGAGTTGTTAGGTAATCCAACTAACTAACTCATTGAGCCACCTGGGCCCTACGTTTTTATTGTTATTTTATGCAAAATAAGATACCCAAAACTCATATATTTTTTTTCTGATTCAATTGCTTTATTGTTTTTGGACAATATAATCTTTAACAGCCAGTTAGTCATAATCGTTAAAAGACATTTAGTCATAAAGCATTTAATATAACATTATTACTCATTTACAGTAATGTTGAACATAGTGCTGAAACAAAATTAAGAAAAATGACCTTTTCTGAATAATTTCTGAAATCTAATTAAGAAATATTTTCAATTTTTGAGAAGGCTACACGATATAACCTGGATTGGGAGAGTTTACGCTTAATAAACCATGAAGCGGTTTATGAAAAGCGTAAACTATTCCAAACAAGGTTATACAAGTATAACTTGTTAAAAATTTTCAAATATTCCTTATAATTTAATTTTTACAACAAAATTTAATGATTGCTCGATTTTAATGTCGATTATTTCATGGGACTATTTGAATTAGTCTTTTGCAAATTACTACATTGGTGACATCAAAATACCAACCCAGATTATCAAGTATAACCAATTTTTGTCCAGGCGAATTAGCCAATCATATTGCAGTATTCACAGCAAGTTAAATCATTTTCAATAAATTAGAATTTTTCAACTTACCTTTTTTTTTATTTTATGAGTAGGGCAGTTTATTGTTCTGATGACAAACGGCATCTCAACTGCTACTTGTATACTGCATTTACCATCCATACTCTGACATTAAAATAAAAGTACAAATTATAATATCATCTCTTATAAAATAGGAGCAAGTCAATTCCAAATATTAAAAAAATACAATACTGAATGAGTGTTTTTTTTGTGGGTGCTAAATGTCGCAATTATCTTATAAATTTGTTGTTTTTTAAGTGCTATTTAATTTTCACGATCCTATAGTTTCATTGTCAGTTTTTTTAACATTTTGTCTTGGCAATTAAAGGGATAACAATTGAGTTTTGAAGAAAAGTTTTGCAGTTTATGACTGATTCAAACTTTTCTATGTTGTTTGATGTATAAAAAATTAGTACAGAACATATATAAGCCATCATTGAAAAATCTAAATTGACTATTTGTCGGTACTGACTCAGGTCCTATTCCATAAGTTTACAGTATAATTCTTAAATAGAGTTATCTCCCTTACCTCTGTAATACTGGTTTCCTGCTTCCATGGAGCTACAGAGCCAGGAATGGAGAAGTTAATCAGTTCTCCTTCTACTTGTAATTCTGACACATATGTAATTTTAATCAGTGCCACACATCCTGGAGGAAAATTTCCAAAGCTTACCGTGAAAACATCCTATAATGTAAAATGGCACTAGAAATTTGACTGTACCCAAATAATACCGTTGACTAAATGCTGCTTTATTAAAACAAAACAAATACTCTGAGGAATCTGTATCACTAACCTGGGTTATCATAGTTTTTTAAAATGTGGGGCTGATAAAGTTACATGGAATTAATTAGTAAAGAAGAGCCATGATATAGCTGAGAAAAAAAATCAAGCAAAATTTTAAGGAATTCCTTTATAAAATGAATAAATTTATCCCAGCATACTACTGACTCTCAGTCAATACACATATTTTTACTAGTCCATTATTTATTTACTGCCCAGACTAGTCCATTTTATGTCAGGTGTTACACAATACACATACAGAAAGCAATATTTTGTTTTGTTCCAAGTTAATGTGTATAAATTCTTATGAAAATCACCAATAATAAATTCTCAATATTCTTGAAAAAGCTACGTTTTCTAAGAATTGTAGTGTTTCGGTCAGTATATTTTAAAATCACCAGCGACCACAGCAAATGAAAAACTAAGGATCAGTGTTGCTGTGTCGCTCACCTTTCATCCTGTTTTGAGGAAACTTTATACAGAACCTTCCAAAGGTACTTCCTACCAAATATTTTGTAGAAATCAACCAATCAGAAACAAGAATTTCCTGTGGTGGCCATGTCAGTGAATGGATTGGGACAAGATGAGCAATCTGCATAGAGGACCTTCCATAGATGTTTCCTACCACATTTTGGTTCATTTAGCCAAGCGGTTTCAGAAGAGAAGATATTTTAGAAATCTACTAATCAGAAACAAAAATTGCTTATTACCGCCATGTTTGTGAACAAATCGAGCAGAAATGAATAATCTTTATAGAGGACCTTCCATATATATGCTTCCTATCAAGTTTCGGTTCATTTGACCAAGTGGTTTCAGAGGAGAAAATTGTTTAGAAATCAACCAATCCGAAACAAGAATTGCCTATGGTGGCCATGTTTGCAAACGGATCAGGACGAAATGAGCAATCTTTATAGAGAACCTTCCATAGATGTTTCCTACCAAGTTTCGGTTCATTTGGCCGAGCGGTTTTAGAGGAGAATATTTTTTAGAAATGAACTAATCAAAAACAAGAATTGCCTATGGCGGACATGTTTGTAAACGAATCAAGCTGAAATGAACAATCTGTATACAGGACCTTATATAGATGCTTCTTATCAAGCTTCAGTTCATTTGCCTAAGGGGTTTCAGAGGTGAAGATCAAAATGTGAAAAGTTTACAGATGGACGACGGACACAAAGTGATGGCAATAGCTCATGTTGCCTTAGGCAAGGTGAGTTAAAAATGTAGTCTGTGTTCTTATACAATATAATTTCATTCTTCTTTTAACTGTTGTCAAACATTCTCTTAAAAAAAAGACTACTTTAGTATTTGAGTAATTATAGTCAGTAATACATTAGTAGGTAATTGTCACAAATGATCGATCATCGGTCATTGTTGGTATAACGATCATCGATCTCAAAAATGTGACCAATTCCCATCACTAGTACTTAACAAACATACAAAGTTTTAAAGAATTTCCTTTTAAAATGTAGGAGGAGTTGTGCGTACAAACTTTTGTGATAGACATACCGGACAAAAACAACATGTCTCTCTCAGGAGACGGGAGAGACATCATTTATTTGATTGAAGATTTTAATGCTAAAAATTAACGATTGTCTAAGCAGGTTTGATGTCTCCTTTTTATTTGCAGACTTTAACAATAGTTTTAATAATATCATAATGTCCATGGTTTTTGTTTTTTCTTGTTTGTTTGTTTTAACACCACTTTCAACAATATTTCAGTTATATCATGGCGGTCAGTTTTAAACCGGAAGACCTGGGGAAAACCACTGACCTGTCGCAAGTCACTGACAAACTTTATCACATAATGTTGTACACCTCGCCCTGATCGAGATTCGAACTCACAACATCAGTGGTGATAGGTACTGATTGCATAGGTAGTTGTAAATCCAACTATTATACGATCATGGTCCCTCCATGGTTTTATGGATATTTACAGTTGAAATCCTGTTTGAATATTATTATATTTTTCCGTTATTAATACTTAAACTCCCAGCAATTTCGATGAATCTAAGGCTTTTAAGCAAAATTTAATCATATTTTCCCATTAATAATAATTTAATTCTCAGCAAGTTTTTTTTTTAATTCAGAGCTTAATAAGAAAAAAACTTTATAGGAAAAGTCCCTGCATATTTTAGATCTAAAATAAAGTAGCTTTTATACATGAATACTGGTCACAAAAGGAGTGCATATTATACACAATGGACTATATTAACTACACGACTAGCAGTCTTCCTATTATACACAATCGACAATGCTTTCTACACGACTAACACCCTACCCCAATACAAATAGCAGTGATTATTATAGACCTTTTTGTACTCCTTCGTTGCATACTATTTCCATCTCCACATTCTATCCTATGTTTATCCCCCCTTCCCCTTTCTCAAATATTACACATACAGGTGTTTCTTCATCCTGATCCATCAGATAAGCCCCATGTCCTTCACTAATGGCATTTTTGTATTCTGAGTGAGCTATCTCCTTCTCTTTAACTTCTCCCACAATATGTTTATCGTTAATGAAAACCTCAAATCCACAGACGGTAGCCATGTCATCTAATGGGAACACATACTTAGCCTCTAATGTAGAACTACTAGTGTTGTGGTATTCTTGTAGAACTACAACCTGAGATAGAAAATGTACATCCTATGATACAAATCATCATTCTGGTAGAAAGACAAAGTGGTATTCTTGTAGAACTAGAACCTGAGAGAGAAAATTAACATACTATAATACAAATCATCATTCTGGTAGGAATACAACGTGGTATTCTTGTAGAACTAGAACCTGAGAGAGAAAATTAACATACTATAATACAAATCATCATTCTGGTAGGAATACAACATGGTATTCTTGTAGAACTACAACCTGAGAGAGAAAATTTACATCCTATGATACAAATCATCATTCTGGTAGGAATACAACATGGTATTCTTGTAGAACTATAACTTGAGAGAGAAAATTTACATCCTATAATACAAATCATCATTCTGGTAGGAATACAACATGGTATATATTCTTGTAGAACTACAACCTGAGAGAGAAAATCTACATCCTATATTACAAATCATCATTCTGGTAGGAAGACAACATGGTATTCTTGTAGAACTACAACCTGAGAGAGAACATTAACATCCTATAACACAAATCACAGGGATGATCCTGGTTAGAAAATAAAATAATAGAAATCAATGATAAATAGCTGAAACAATCTACACCCTCTTTTAAAATGGTCACTTTTTACCTGTTCTGACCGTGTCCAGCATTACTTTCGGAAAACAATTTTCACAGGAAAATTGCTGAAATCAGTTAAATAACTGAAAAAAAAAATCCTTGAAATCATCATTCTGGTTAGAAAACAATGTGAGGAAGAAAACTACGTGAAGGGCAGCTGCCAAACATAATTATGGAATAGGACCATCCCATCCAAGTTTGGTTTAGTATGGTCAAGTCTTTTCTGAGGAGTAGATTTTCAAATAAATTTCTATAAAATTAAACTTAATTTGCATATCTGCAAAAAAATTGACACAATTACAAATGTTACAGAATAACACAGAATGTTAAACAACTATATAGCATACTATTTAAGTTTTAGCAAATTGCAAAAAGAAATATAGAAGTTAGTAATGGCTATTTTAAGGAAATTTCTATTTTTCAGTAATGGGGGCCAATTTTGATGGAAGGTGGGGCTGTCAGACAGTTTTCAAAGAGAACCATCCAAGGATTCTTCTATCCAAGTTTATTAAATTGGTCCAATTGTTTCAGTGGAGATGTTAAAAGTAGATATTTTATTAGTATCAGGGCCTGTTAAACATATTTTTTGTAGTCTAAAAAGAGTTTGAAGATCCTAAAGGGGTAATCAGAATCCGTAAATTGAAAAGACAGACAACGCAATAGCCAAAAGAACAAACAATGATCTAAAAAACATTACACATAAAACTAAAGATTGAGTAACATGAACCCCACTTAAAAAACCGGGGGTGAACTCAGGTGCTCTGGAAGGGTAAGCAGTTCCTGTTCCACTAGTGGCACCCGTCTAAAACTTAGTAATGGTAGTCATCTTTGAAGGAAGGCAGGACTTCCAGACATAATTTTAAAGGAGCACCATCATCATAGCAAACTTTGGTTCAAATTTTCCTGGTAGTGTCTGAGAAAATTTAAAATGTGAAGAGTACAAGGGACTGAAGGAAAAGGATGGCAGACAATGAACGCTGTTTTCCAGACATAATTTTAAATGGGCACCATCATTACAGCAAACTTTGATTCAAATTTTGCTGGTAGTGTCTGAGCAAATTTAAAATGTGAAGAGCAAAATGGACTGAAGGAAAAGAACGGTAGACAATGAAAGCTGCTTTCCAGACATATGGAATATGTCTATCACCACCAATATTTTTTTAGTTCTAATCCCTCTCAGGGGAAGTGTACTCGATACAACATTATGTGATAAAGTTTGTCAGGGACTTGATGCACGTCGGTGGTTTTCTTCAGATACTTCGGTTTCTTCCACAAATAAAACTGACCGCTATGATATAACTGAAATATTGGTGAATTTTCAAAAAATGGTGTTAAACACCCTAACCCTCTATGCATTGACTACGTTTTACTTACTTTGGATGATAAATCCATTAATTGAGCATTGATGTGAACAGAACGAAGGACACATGCCTCACCAGTAGTTGACACCAGACCTGGTTGTACTTTATCCAATGGGTTCTTTATTCCAGATACATCGTTCAAATCAACTGTTGTAAAACAATAATGATCTATTTTAGAACATGTACATGCATATGAATTATGATATTTCACATGATGGTATAGAGGAATTTGACGACAATTTGATAACGGAATCAATTTTCGATGATGAATGGGAATCAGACCTACTTCGAGAATTTACTCGAGATACCATTTCATCGCAATCGCTTGACAATGAAACCAACAGTGAAGATGATGTTAACACAGAAAGTATTCCGTTACCTGGTTCAGAAATGAATTACGACGACGTGATGAAAATGTTGATAAACATACGAAATTTTGCACTCGCGAAAGACAGCAGATATCGAGGAATTAGTATCGGTGACTGAGGACACAATTGTTAAAAATAAATCTGCTATGCATCAATCAACTATGGATGACTTTCTGATGAAAACAGATATAATTACATTTGTATAAACACACAATTTTCTGAATTTATTTATTTATTTATTTATTTATTTTTCTGTAATAAATACAATATTTTTGTAAAACTATCTTCATCTAATTGTGCCACAGATACAGATCTGTTCCGTATCACTTTTCAGTTCTAGGTCGGTCTTCATGATCAGACATATTTCCGGCCAAATTTACATTTTCTGTCAAACCTGTTAGAACCGAATACCTGTCTAAACCGAACACATCATACAGTCCCATATGTGTTCAGTTTACACAGGTTTCACTGTATATCATGGTGGTCAGTTTTATTGCTGGAGGAAACTGAAATAAACGGATAAAACCACCGACCTGTCACAAGTCACTGACAAACTTTATCAAATACTAAAATATTGAGTACACCTCGCCATGAACAGGGTTCGAACTCACAACTTTGTGGTGATAGGCATTGATTACACAGGTAGTTATAAATCCAACTACTCTACGATCATGACCATGACGGCTCCCTGAATATATTGCATGGTCTATAAATAAATACAATATTTACTGTCGTCTCCTGTGTCTGTTTCTTCCACTTCTTTTTCCTTCAGTGAAACATCAATCTGTAATGGCTGCTTCGTGTCTCCTTTTATAGAAAATTCTACTAAATATTGTGCTACTTGCTGGTTTGTATTGTAGATCACATATTCATCATCCTAAAACAAATAAGCTTAAACATCTCAGATCAATCTATTGAGAGGGTCTAATTGCTCTATACAAGGAGAATATTTGAGTATCTACACCCTCATTTTGGTCAAATACAAAATTGTTATTTTCTCCTATGCTAAAATTTAGGGAATAAACTTTAATTGCATATACCCAATAGTTTCACAAAACTTAGCGTTTTTCAGATTTTTTCTGCAAGGATGTTGTGATACCAGTATGTATATGATATTAGCGGGGGAAAAAAGATCAAATTCATTAAAGGAATACATTTTTATTTTAATGTTACTGGAACCACAACTATTTTTTTAATTTTGCCTTCTATCAAATCAATTTCAAAGTGTATTCATAATTTACTCAATAATTGTTGTATGTTCAGATGAAAAGCCGAATATTTATGACCTTTGAACCTATCTTAATTTTTTATTTAAAACACGTCAACTCAAGTAATAAAATCTAATTAACAAACTCCACTAAATATTTGATAGTACATTGTAATTAATTATTTCACAAATACTATACCTTAAACTCAGACTTTTCTTCATCTGATGATGCTATACCATGACAACTATCATACCCCTCTGGTGGCCCCTGAAGATCTTTCTGGAACTCTGTGAAACTTTTACTGTTACCAAGGGCAACATTACTGACTAACATCATCCTTGTACCTTTAGTTACACTTTCGTATGAGTATTCAATACTAGTACTGAAAAACAAAATGGAACCAGATCATTTAAGAGGGTGGTAAAGGGGGATATTGTATACTGGTACTGAAAAACAAAATGGAACCAGATCATTCAAGAGAGTTAGGCCCCCGGGTTATGGTGTTTAATGCCACTTTCAACAATATTTCAGTTACATAGTGGTGAACAGTTTTATTGGTGGAGGAATCCGAAGTACCCATAGAAAACCAGCGACCTGCCGCAATTCACTGACAAACTTTATGCCATAATGTTGTACACCTAGCCGCGAGAGGGATTTGAACTCACAACATCAGTGGTGATAGGCACCGATTGCCTAGGTAGTTGTAAATCCAACTACCATATGATTACGACCATGATCCTATAAGAAGAGGACTATTGTATTATATTAACCGTAGGGGGGATTTATGATTAACAGTGGTATGTGTGATGAAGAATAAAGTTATCCTTATGCACCAGCCATGTTATAAAAATAATCAAACTACAATTAAGAGGTCACCTTTGAGACAAAGAAATATTGATCTTTTAAGACAGGCGACCTCTTAAAAGAGGTTCAATTCATAAGAAATTTGATATGACAGGTTAGATTAGGTTAGGTTTATGGTGCTTAACACCACTTTCAACAATATTTCAGCTATATCGTGACAGTCAGTTTCATTGGTGGAGGAAACCGAAGTACCCGCAGGAAACCATAGAACAGCAGTATCTATGATATGACACGAAAAGGTGACCTTTAAATACATGTGACTACTTAACAGAGGTCATGGCATGGTTAGGTTTAACTGTATATATCATTTTGTTGAAATATTTTTTCAGGACTCAGGAGTCAGTCAGGGTTATAAAAGCAGTTTTGACTGATTCAACAATATTTCAGTTATATCGTGGTAGTTGGTTTTATTGGTGGAGGAAACCAAAGTGCCTGGAGAAAACCACAGACTTGTCACCGAAAAACTTCATCACATAATGTTGTATCGAGTACATCTCACCTGATTGGAATTCGAACTCACAACATCAGTGGTGATAGGCACTGATTGCATAGGTAGTTGTAAATCCAACTACATTACAATCATGACCACAACGGTCCCTGATTTGCATAAATAAACTATGTACATCATTTATATAAAATAAATTATTTATTAAGCATTCTGCTTTGATCATCTAATAAATAGAGCATTTTATCCTGCAATTTGGTTTTTTTTTGTAATAATAAATGGGTTGAAATAAATTGTTGCTTTTTTATGACAGTGTCATAATAACACTTCACATTGTCATAACACTTTTCACATGAACACTAGCATAATAAAGCTATTAAGTCACACCCTTGTCATAATAACACTTTTCACAATAGCCTAATCAAGCTATTAGGCCACACCTCTGTCGTAATAACACTTTTCACATTAGCCTAATAAAGCTATTAAGCCATGGCCTTTACCAGAACTACTATTGAGGTATCAATGGGGTTTCCATTATCTTTATTTTTAATTATTAAATTTTAAAACTTTTCCTTTGCAAATTTTATTGCCGGATGAATACAATATTTGTGTATTGATGGTAAATATAGAATTTACCGTCAATACACCGATATTGTATATAAACTTTTTTGTGTTGAAAAAAATCTTCGATCAAACTCGTTTTTCAAACATGTGTGTATGATATAAATTTTTGCATATTGTTGAAAAATTTACATAGAAAACCAATTGAATGAGTAAATGATTGTTGTATAATACCAACTGAGCAATTTTTCAGCTACCGTATATATCATGGCAAGAACAAACAAGATCTACTGTGAGCTAATGCTCACATATGATACCCCCGCTGTTTGGCAAACAGGAAGTAGGAATCTGACGAGTCAAAAAACGCTTCCCACGATATGGGGTACCTATATGAAGCTTGTGACGAAATATCAGATTTCTGCCATCAATAGTTGCTGAGAAAAATGTGACGAAAAATGAGCATATATATGTTAAATGTGTATAAAAGCCAAATGCAACTAAGTCGGCAAACCGGAAGTAGCAATCTGACGGATCAAAAAACGCTTCCCACGATATGGGGTACCTATATGAACCTAGTGACGAAATATCAGATTTCTGCCATCAATAGTTGCTGAGAAAAATGCGACGAAAAAGAGCATATATGTTCAATGTGTATAAAAATCAACAAAGTCGGCAAACAGGAAGTAGGAATCTGATGGGCCCAAAAACGCTTCCCACAATATGGCATACCTATATGAAGCTTGTGACCAAATATCAGATTTCTGCCATCAATAGTTGCTGAGTAAAATGCGATGAAAAATATCTTGGGACGGACGGACGGAAGGACAGACGGAAGGACGGACAGAGGTAAAACAGTATACCCCTCCCCCTTCTGGAAGCACGGGTATAATTACATTTTATGAGATGATTATGAAGTCTGCTTTGTACTAGGCTTACTTGCTTGACAAGATTTTTATAGTGCTAACTCACTGAAACAACAATCTGTGGATAGATATGTTGCTCCACTCTGACACATCATATTGATTCTGAGCCAACCAGTCTTTGCTCTTACTCCTTAAGGCTGCATGCTTAGTGGAGAAGCAGCAAATACCAATTTCATAATCTTCATGGTCTAACCTGACTAGAGCTTGAACCTACGATCTACCACACTCGAGGCAAGCATGCTAAGACCATTACACCACCAATACAGTACAAAATGAATTTAGAATTCCATTTCAATAAAGCAATTAGGGACGGACCATTTAACTTCATGGGGGGGTTATGGTTTATTTCTAAAAAAAAATATTCTCATTCCCAATGTTGCTGAAAAAAATATTCTGATTTTGGTGGAGGAAAAAAAAAATAATCCAATTCAGAGTTTTTGTCATATAACCTAATGTTAAATTCTGGAAAAAAAATTTGCGCTTTGTGCGACAAAAAAAAATAAATATTCTAACTCTTGTGTTGTCCGAAAAAAAAATTCTGAACGAAACAAAAAACCATAAACCCCCCCCCCTGCAAGTTAAATGGTCGGTCCCTTATAATAATAATATCATCTGAAATTAAACTCCGGCAAATGGCTTTCAGCAACTTCAGAAAAATAAAATTTGATATATTTGATGACATCAACAACAAAATTGCTAAAAGACACTAAATTAACCATTTGCTCTGGATTTATATGTACTATAAAGGAATACAGTGATATTTTATTCAATAAACAGTAAGTTTATTTACATTTATTTTTTTAATGATATATAATTTTGCTATTTATGAATGAATGAACATACAATGTATGTAAAAAAGGGAGAAAAGTTAAATATCTTTTATTGTTAACACACCGAATGATCATAAAAAATTAAACTTTTTCAAATCCATTTCTTTTATATTATATACAATACAAATATTGTGAGCATAAAATTGTAATACATGTACCTGTAAATTACAGTTATCATTTTTATAGCCAAAGGGAGATAACTCGAATCATATTACCAATCAATGAATCTCTTAAATTTTCTGTTGTACCCTAGAAAATATCTTCAAATGAAACCTTTCAAAATGGTTTATTTTGTTTAATATTGAATATTTTCATTTATTAGTAATTC
>MJUT01020951.1:709101-721005 GCA_002080005.1 Gigantidas platifrons | reverse complement strand
GTTATTTTCCCTGGGTGTGAAAATATGGACAGTTTACTTCCGGTCATATTGGTCATACACAAATGCCTTTATTTTAACTAAGTATGTAATAAATACAAATATATCAGGGCTTTCAATATTTTTCAAGTGTACCAGTACTTCACTATTCACAGGCGATACCTTTTCTTAAAATTTGAACATTTTTTATGAATATCTTATGCAACAGTCTTTGAAATTAGGAGATACCAATTACCTTTTTAAGTGGGTAAAAGTACATGTTAGTTACTGCCCCTTACTGAATGGCCTGATTTACCTCAGTTGTTTGTAGGAGGGCTCATGTCCTATTTACATTATTTGCATTTGTTTGCATATTATATAGTGGTGTCCAACACAAGATACAACAAGATATTTTATTTTCCAATCATGAGCCCAGTACTGGGCAGAATAATCATTTACAAATTAAAGAACATAAAATACAGATATGATTTGTAATAATTAAATGTAATTTGAAGACATATTAAGACAATACAAAAAAAAGAAAAAAAAAAAGAAAAAAGATAAAGAAAAAGTTTTGGAGACACACTGTGTTGTGTTTATGCTTTGTTCATCTTCGTCTTGGGTACCCTATGTTGCCAGTTTCCCTGGATTCTCCATTTTTTATTGCTTCTTTGGTATTCCCTAACGTTTATTTATATACAATGTACTCGCAGGAAATAACTATTATTAAAAGTTTCATTTTCTGTGACTCTTCATTTATATCTTGCTTAACCTGTAGTCATAATGATGATTCATTTCAAATACAATGGACAACAGGGCTATCTCCCTTAAAAGATTCATTCTAAATACAATGGACAACAGAGTTATGTCCCTTAAAATTCAACAATAGACCTTTTGCACATTCCAGATTTGATTCTAAAATTATACCTTTTTATATGAGTTATTTCCCTTACATGGTAAAATGCATTCTCTATCCAAAGTTGTCGTTTCTGCTACGCTACACAACATCTCTATCAACACTCATTTTACAAGATTTTTGTAAAATTTATAAACAGTAAAAAAAATCTACTTAAAATTGTTTTAATTATTGTAAATATCAATAAAGATGAAAATAAACCACTCATTTCAAATCAATTCTCTCCTAAAAATGATTCCCCCCCACTTCTTGGAGCGGAGATAAAAATTAAAAAGTTAAAAATGATCACAAATCATTTTTAAGAGAGAACTGATTTGAAATGAATGATTTATTTTCATCTTTATTGATATTTACAATAATAAAAACAATTTTAAGTACATTTTTTTACTGTTTCTAAATTTTACAAAAATCTTGGAAAATGGGTTCGACAGAGATGATGTGTAGCGTAGCAGGAACGACAACTCTGGATATAGAATAGGTAAAATGGTACCTTGTCTTTAAGCAAGACCAGTGTATATAAACAATGAATTTGAGTATAATTTGTCATAATTTTTAGATATTTAAATTTAAACCTTGTTCAAAAGCAAAGGATAATTTTATAGCAAATTAGAAAATACAAGTTGTTACAACATTACAATTTTGAAACGATTAAATGGGAAAAAATATGTTATTTTCATTGAACTTAGCATGAATATGGATCCTTTTGTCCCCTTAAAAGGGAACTAACTCTTGTAAAATGTATGATTTCAGAATCTGAATGTGCAAATGGGCATTTAAATGTCAGGGATTCATTGCTATTTCTTCAGAATGCTATTTTTAAATATTACACATAGAAGCTTTAGTCATCTGTACATGTATCAATTATATGGGGGAAAATGGTGGTCATGATCGTATGGTAGTTGGATTCACAACTACCTATGCTATCAGTGCCTATCACTACTAATGTTGTGAGTTAAAACCATGCTCAGGCGAGGTGTATTTAACACAACATTATGTGATAAAGTTGTTCAGTGACTTGTGACAGGTCTGTGGTTTTCTCCTGGTTCTCCGGTTTCCTCTACCAATAAAACTGACTGCCATGATATAACTGAAATATTGCATATCCAGAAATGATGGGTATTTTACTCATTTGCATATCTAAGATGGCGACACCGGGATGTCTGCAATTTTCATATGATCTATCAAATTAAACTAGAACTGTAAGTGACCTCACTGAGTGATACCCCCCTCTTGCAGTTTAGTAGGAGTTGCGCTTACAAGATACATGCCTCCCCCCCCTTTTCGTGAAAGTATAAGTTGAATTATCTCCCCTTTTAAATTTTGGACAGCAACCATATTCCTTCATGCACATCTGCAGGTAGTGTACTACAAGTGTGTAAAGTTTCATAAAAATCCAATAAGCCAATTAGGAGGAGTTGCGCTTACAAGGTACATGCCCCCACCCCCTTTTCGTGAAAGTATAGGTTGAATCATCTCCCCTTTTAAATTTTGGACAGCAACCATATTCCTTCAGGCACATCTGCAGTAGTGTACTACAAGTGTGCAAAGTTTCATAAAAATCCAATAAGCAGTTTAGGAGGAGTTGCGCTTACAAGATACATGCCCCCCCCCCTTTCGTGAAAGTATAAGTTGAATTATCTCCCCTTTTAAATTTTGGACAGCAACCATATTCCTTCATGCACATCTGCAGGTAGTGTACTACAAGTGTGTAAAGGTTCATAAAAATCCAATAAGCCATTTAGGAGGAGTTGTGCTTACCAGGTACATCCCCCCCCCTTTTCGTGAAAGTATAAGTGGACAGTATAAGTTGAATAATCTCCCTTTTAAATTTTGGACAGCAACCATATTCCTTCATGCACATCTGCAGGTAGTGTTCTACAAGTGTGTAAAGTTTCATAGAAATCCAATAAGCCATTTAGGAGGAGTTGCACTTACAAGGTACATGCCCCCCACCCCCNCCCCCCCCTTTTTCGTGAAAGTATAAGTTGAATTATCTCCCCTATTAAATTTTGGACAGCAACCATATTCATTCATGCACATCTGCGGGTAGTGTACTACAAGTGTGCAAAGTTTCATAAACATCCAATAAGCCGCTTAGGAGGAGTTGCGCTTACAAGGCAGGGGCAGGGGGGGGTTCACCCAGCGCGCTCCCCCTAAAATTGAAAAAAATATGATTTTTTTGGGGTAAAATCGTGATTTTTCACACGAAATACCCCAAAAAATTTCGCGCCTCCCTCCCCCCCTCCCCCCCACCTTGAAATCCTGGATCCACTCCTGCAAGGTACATGGACAGACGGACAGACAGGGTGATTCCTATTTTCCCCCGCCCCAAACTTTGTTTGCGAGGGGTATAATGAGATAAAAATGAATGAAAACCGTGAAATATTCAAGGTTCCTGGAGTGTATGAAAATCCGAGGTGGCAAACCCTTACACTGGCATTAACAGTCTATGTAAAATGTCTGAAATACATGAAATTGGTGGAGTTCAACGCCAAATTTACCAACGAATAATATTTTGTGATCAACTTGCCGGAATTAATTTGGATTCCTGAACTCTGGATAAATTACTTTTCACAAACCTTATATTTCTAGCTTCTAAACTCGAGGTTCCCACATTAAATATAATATGATCATTTTTGCAAACACACAAGTTCAAAAAATGGCTAAATTTGAAAGAAAACAACAAAACTATTTGTATTTTAGCAGACGAAAAACTTTGCGGAAGTTAACAATAACATGTTAATTATTGAGCCATTGACGGAAGCAATAAATTTCCGTGTTATAAGCAATTATTTGAGAAATCTGAGGAGCAATCCATCCAGCTTGAAAATGCAGTCACGTGATCAAAATCTAATTTAAATGTAGGCTAACGAATATTTACGAGGAAAGGTACATTAAATTTCTGGATATGGTTGAAAGTGATGTTAAACACCATAAACCTAAACCTAGACCAAACCATCAATTATATGTAAAATAAATGTACCTTCTTAGTAACAATATATGATATAATTCCTCCATTTTCTGTGATCTTCTTCCTTATTTCCTGCTTTTTCTTAACGTTGACACTGGTTGAAAGGTCTAGAACTATTTGGCAGTCATAAAATATTTTCATCTTTAATATCTAAAATGAGATTACTGATTATATTGTGCAGTGTCCGAAATTCGATAAGAACCTAATTTCGATGGGTCAGTATTTTTAGTGTCGCATTCGGATACTGATGACGTCATCACCCGGAACTTTTTGGTATAGAACTACCTAGTGTTGACGTCTACCACAAGTAAACAAAAATACAGAAAATGTCTTTAAAAGAAGTGAGTAATTTATTTTATTCTTCCTAGACTAGAAAAACTATGTTTTCACTAATACCATTTTGATTTGACCGTAAACCGTTGATTTTTCTCATGAAAACTTGATTAGAATCCACTGAACTGTCACTGTCTTGATCGTCTGGATCTACGCTAATATATTCTAAAAATAGAACATAGAGGAATCCATGTCCAAAAATAAAACGTATGGAAAGCCAAAGGTGTCATGTTATGAAATTGTTCAATTGACGTTCAGTGACATCTTTAAAGAGTGGCAACTTACAGAAGTGAGAATAAAGTGCTATCAATGAACAACTAATTAAATCTATGATTTTTTTGTAAGTTTATGTCTGTATATATATTTTTTTTTAATTAAACATGTTTTCCATTAAAAAAATCTCGAATTTTATCAACTACAATCAAAGGTCATCTTGAGGCTTCATAACATATTTAATTTTTCTACATTTCTAACAGTCTGCAATTTTTGAGAGAAAAAAAATATTTGAAAAAAATATATACTTCACAGTATCTTCGAACTTGGTGATTAGTGTCGACATTTTTTGGGCCGAGATATATCGGGGACGACTTTTGTTTAGGGCCAAATGAGTTGGAATTATCTTCCCTATCGAAATAAGGATACGCCATTTTCTTTCAGGTAAAAACAACAACACACTTCATAAGATTGACACCAGTCAAACTGTTTATCGGATGTTTCTTCTTTTTTGTACAGTTAAACAACTATATTAGTAATTTCAGTTTATTAAAGTATTTCATACAAGAAATCTACGGGAAGCTTGACATAAGCCAATAAGTGGTTACGTTATCGAAATTTGGTAACGCCAGGATATATTGACTCATTCTCATGGAACTGCGACAATTGCAAGGAAAAAAAAATCCCACAAAAAATGTTAAGAAAAATGAATTTATAGGTTGTCAGCAGGAAAGTGACTATACTGGCCATTAAAACCCAACATATTTTCAACGTTTGATGATGTTTTCATAATAATATGTACCGACAACGAACCACATGTACAATGATTTCTTAGAAAATTTGAAAATAGGCATATATACACGAGTATATAACAGTGAATTCTTTCCACCAGTGTATTCTTTACTTTTGGAAAAAACACTCTAGGGTAGGAATTCCACGACAAAAATACACTAGTGTATTTCTTCTGACGGAATAAACACACTAGTGCAAGGTAGAAATACACTAGGGTATTTACTATACGTACCCGGACATTCTACACACCGGTTACACATACACTTATTTATTTCTTCTGGTTGCACATAAAATTGATAATATGTATTTTAAAATGGGTTTAAATTATGACTAGAAGTGACCCACAATAAAATATACCAACAATTTCATAGCTAAATCACTTATTTTGTTTCAAAACATGGGTTTCAATAACATGAGTAGAGCACAGACATGTTAATTTTTAAAACGCTGTTCCCTTTCATTAGTCTTAAAATTACACACTGATTATATATTATCAGCCTTAAAATGGGAACCATTGACATTTAAAAGGTAGTGAATCAATTGTAGGTAACCATTGACATTTGAAAGGTATTGAATCAATTGTACGGTGGCAGCGAAGCTGGAACCGTGCAATTGATCCACTACCTTTTAAATTTCAATGGTTCCCATTTTCAGGCTGATAATATTTTTGTACGAACTTGATAGCTTAAATTGTATTGTTTTGTGAGCTACACCCAATGCGATTACCTTGATCATACTGTATTGTCGGTCACAAGGACACTGACCGTTATAATTATGATATATTTTTAGAATCCTGTCCAAACATAGCCATTGACAAAATTTGATCAAAGGCAATGCGTTGACCGATATAAGTTGATCTGTGTGTTTACTGATTTTTTGTGGAGCTATAAATAAAAGAAAACGTAATAATTGTAAGAAATGATTTTATTGTATTAACTTCAAGAAATCATGCATTACAATGAATGAAAACGTTCTACAAATGCTGTATTGTCGGTCAAAAGGTCACTGACCGTTATAATTGTGCTATATTTTTAGAATCGTCTCCAGATATAGCAAATGCTATAAATAAACGAATTTTGTTTAACTGTTTGAAGGCGTGGCTAATTACAAAAAAAACTTCATTCATAATGTCGTGGCTAATTACTACAGACGACTTCCAACAGATTTTCTCATGACTATAGCCAATGAAAAGATCTCATTTGAGGTCAGTGTAGCTTTCAATAAACTTCATTCATAATTATGGTCCTACAAAAGATTTTCTATATACACATCGGCAGTTGGAATGTCGACTATAGCCAATGAAAAGATCGCATTTGAGGTCAAGTTCGTACAAATCATATTAAATAAATGAGTGGCTATAAATACTTTGCAATATTCCTTTATTTACCAGAACAGACACCAAACGGTTAAATTCGAAAATAAAGCAATTAACTTAATTATTTATGGCAATGTATATTCTTACAACAATTTTCAACGAATTGTTGTAAGAATAGCCGTGAATCTTATTCTTACAACAAATAATATTACGGATTAGATAATGAGAAACGAATAATTATTACCTGTAGATTAAATTTGTTGTAAGAATAGCATCTAGAGCTATTCTTACAACAAAAAAGATAATGTTGTAATTAATCCTATATATTTATTGTATTATATAGATCAATATACATTTCTTATATAGATGTCTGTTAATATAATTGAACACAGTTCTTTTCTTCATACTCTTGAATTGAATTTTGTAATTCGTTAAAAGATGTGAAGAGTTTGTCTTTGAAAGCACTATCCATTATGTCTCTATATATGTTTTCGTATTATTACAATACGTCCATTCTACAAATGTACTATCTTTTTTGGGATTAAGTATGACCTGATATGTGAGTATTGTTCAACTAGACATAACTAAAAACCAATTACCCTTTCTCTTTATTATTGAAATAAAACAAAATCCAACTAACTTATTAAATTATTTTATTCATAAATCATATAAAAATACGTCTATTATAAGGCTGTAATCATAAAATAATAATTATATGAAAAAAGTTACAAATCGTAAAGGAACCCAATGCAACTATATGTGATCGCTATTTTAAAGAAAATTTCGTTTCCTCATTGAATGGATTCCGTAATATCATTTGTTGTAAGAATAAGATTTGCTGCTATTCTTACAACAATTTGTTGGAAATTGTTGTAAGAATAGACACTGCCAATATTTATCAATCTTGTCCCGTAAATTCATAGAGTTGTCCCTTGATTATAAATTTGCAAAATGTATACTATTTCACTGAGAGAAAAAACTTGTTCTTTAAATAAATGTTTTCTGTTTTAATTTACTACCTATATAGCGAATAATAAATATACAATGCAACAGTCTCTCGTGTATCTGGGTCCACAACATTAACTAAATAATGACGGAAATACATAACAAAGTCTTGAAGAGTTTTAAAGGGAGGAGACATCCTGGTTTCGCGAACACAATACATTTTAGTACACAATTTAGAAATAAGTAAACTGAATACAGAAACATATCAATTTCGAACACTTTGATGCCAGGTCAAACAGAGCCTAGATCATCAAGAATGGGTAAAAATACTTGTCTCGTAGATTAGTTAAGACTCAAGAAACTCCATCACATCATCAAAAACGAAGAGCATCCGGGCACCTTTTCTAGAAATTATTCGATGCTCGGTGCTACCAACAAGAACAGCTTGCTCTATATCTATATACCCTGTCGTGTTTATTTGTGTTTAACCACCTTGCAACTCTTAACAATAAAGTCTATATGTACGGTCTTGTCACTATGTTCGCTTACTAAAACCTTTCGTTTCCAATGTAGCAGCTTCTATCATAGGTTGCTAGAACATAATCGTTACATGTAATTTCTGCATTCTCTACAGACCAAGGAGTAACATTGTTATCATAAGAAAAGTTTGAAGATACCAGAGGGGTAATCAGAAAAAAAAACAATAATGAGGATGATCTATAAAACACTACACAGAAAACTAAAGATTGAGTAACACGAACCCCACTAAAAACCAACCCCACTAAAAACCGGGGGAGAACTCATGTGCTCCGGAAGGGTAAGCAGTTCCTGTCCCTCTACCAGAACCCGTCGTGTTACTCTTGTAACAAACCCGGTGATAAGTCATGAATAAAGAAAGACCCGAATTGCGATATCGACAAACTGAACGTATCCGTGGTCATTTGTGGCAATATATTCTGTTACGGTTAATATAACCAGGTCATGGTGGCGAGCGTAACACTTCGGACGTGATGACTTCAATTTAAACACTGGGAACCCTTGGCTTAGTATCTTCCTTGTTAGCAGCAACTCGCTATCAAGGAAATCATGATAGAAACCACGAGCTCTGAAATATCGGATCAACTAAATGTAAGAGATGGATACTTCATATGCAAGTGATGCTTGAATGTTGCTACGTATATAAATGGAAAGTTCACAATGGGAAAATTGAAACCCTTTCTAGATCTATCGTAAAGTTTCGTTTTTGATATTAATATCACGCTTAGATTGTTCAGTCTGTCTTAGTAACTGAGCTGTGTGCCATTCACATGCAGATATTCCATGCACTATTGCAACAAAATATTCCCATTTCCAGAAAACAAATATTAGCCGTGTATTCAAAATAATGACCAAATGCTACTATATAAACATAATTAATTGCTAAATGATAAATATTAAAGCCATCAAATTCATACAACTTTCAATACAATACTGTTATGTACTATTTACATTTGTATATATAGGTCCGTTGTTGAACTTTAATTACATAATTACATTTTTAATTCAGTCCTAATTCACATAATTAGCTAATGCAATGATTAAATATGATTAGTTAATACATTGATTAAAAACAGTTCAGCAACAGAATTTAATCAGTGCATTAGCTAAAAGTATGTGATTAAGAATTAAAAATGTAATTATGGCCAAGGACGTTTATAAGATATACGTCCTTGTTATGGCTAATCATATATATGATTAGTTTAATCACATGTTCAACAACGGACCCGAGGGCAGAAGTATAAACTACGGGACGAACGCTCTAACTTACGGGACTCTATCAATCCACTCACTCACACACAAGGAACTAACATGTGGATCGCTGGGAAGAACACTAACTTACGGGACTCTATCAAACCACTCACTCACACACAAGGAACTAACATATTAGGGATCGCTCATTTATATTTTAATGGAAATTTAATTAAATATGAAATGCGATCGACTTATTCATATGTTTACAAATGAATTCTACATTTCGTAAAACACACAGAAATATTCATACGGAAATACCAAGGTGAATGCAGAAATAAAGCAAAATCAAGCACACACGTGATTTATAAACATCGGTGGAGATTTATATATACCTAATGAGTTATTGGCATCAAAGATATGTCTTAATATTAGTGAATACTAAATTAAATTTTGAGGATCGAAGTTTCCTTTGGTGTGTCTGGGATAAAAATAACTTTTTATTTGTATTCCAATATATAGCGTCTTTGGTTACGATTTCTTTTAATAATTTTTTGTGGTGGGACAATTTTTTTATTTTTTATCCTCAAACTCAGTCAATTCGGAAATCATATGCTAAAATCGTGCAAATCGTTGCAAAATAGTAGGCATATCCAATTTTCATTTTAATTCGATCATCAAAATTAAAGTGTACATGTATTTTACCTGAAATTCTGTAAAGCTGTATGCATTTGTTTGTCTTGTTGAATAAGCCCGTTTACACTTCCTGTTCTAAAAATACCAATAAAACGCATTAATTATGAGGTGACTGCACATTGGATGGATCCCGAGGAAGAAGAAGAATACACGTCACAAGTTATTTATATGACGCGTAACTAAAATTAAACTGAAAGTAGAGTTAAATTGCATAATAAACAGCACTGACTAACTTTTGAGGGTTATACCCGGTATTATATTTTGCATATTATCTATAATTCATCTTTTAATGCGATACCCCAGTGATTTAATCCTATAATTCTATTAACACAATCGATTCTGATTCAGACTGGGGGAAAGTGTGTGTGTGTGCGTGAGAGAGATATTTTCTGCTGTGTTTCTCACGTGATGGGAGATAAATAGCAGAAATTTTCTTTGGAAGTCTAATCTCAAAGATTATGTAACAGCTTTATACAAATTTCTGGAAACGTGCAGCCCCTTTCACATTTACTAGCTATATATAACAGTCTTCCATGTGTGGTCAGTTATAATCATATGCAACTGATCTGTCTCAATCATGTCAATCAATTTACCTTTATTACGTATGGTAGTGACTTTGGGATTATCATTGAGTTAAAGAAGTTTTCTGTTTCTCCATTTAAGTGAATGAAAAACTTCCGTCATACAAGTACAAATTCAAACAAAAATTCAAGAAAATTGGTCAAACTAAAGCTTTAGATCATTAGATGTATTCCCGCGAATTTTTACTTTGTTGCTGTTCTTACTTGAACGATGAAAGTGAAAAACAAACACATCTGTCGGTCTATCGGGCTGTTGGACTATCGGACTGTCGGACTAACGGGCTCTTCGGTTATATACCATATACAGAAAATATTCCTGACACATGCTAATCTGGGTCACGGGTCATTGTGAGTAGCATGTGTAGTCACGTGAACAGATACGGTGTTGAAAAAACTGTTGGTACTCATAAAATATTGATAAATGCAATACAAGTTTATGTTTGTCTTCAAGAAATATGATAGAAAAAACCATGTGTGAAGTTTTATGACGAACTATCTCCGATTTCTATTCTATATATAAATTTATGAATTTAAGTTTTAGAAATACTCGCAGTTAATTTTAGCCATGTATTTTTATCTTGGACAATAATGAGCGTCCTGATTGGATGACCGATTTAAAACACACTGAATCTGCATGGTTTAGCAAGGTTACTCAGGTCAATAGTTTATAAATATAGAATCTTGACAATGTAAAGGAAAGATGCTATGTTATATTTATTCATTTGTTTGATTCTGGAATATTGTTGATCATTGATTTAAACAAGAAAAAAGGGAAAAAAGGGGGTGAATTTTACAGTTAAATAAATGTTATGTTTCGACAGTTTAAAGAGAAAAATATAAATTTGTTGCGACTAAAGCTTAAATCAGCGTTAAAAATTGAACAAATATCAATGGCTTTGTAAATGAGATTTATTATAAATAGAAAATCTGAATTTATTATTTATTAATTTATTATTAATGGTACAATTTTATTTCCCTTGGGGGAGGGGGGGGGATTTGAAATCAAAACACAGGACCGGACTTTAAACAAAAATAATAATCCAGGATTAGTTTTTTTTTAATAAAAAAAAAAAAGAAAAAATGCGTGTGGTCTACGTTTTATCTTTTGGTTTTGGACTGGCGACGTCAATTATTGATTTTATCGATTATATTTTAAGTGTTAACATTTAAATTTTAATTCCCTTTTCGTATAAAAGTGAAAAAGTTCTAGACCTGAAGATCTTATTTATGATTCTCTACAGTCGGTACAGAATGAAAGATATCTGACCTAATTAATATCACCAGCTGATTGTGCTTCTGGACATTGTCATTATTAATTTACACTATTAAAATTTACATCTTAGGCCATACAAAGTTAATTTCTTGGTTCTCAGGCCCGCCCGCATGTGGAAATTCGTCGCCGCATTGCCGATTTTTTTGCAAAAATAGTAAAAAAAAA
>MJUT01020951.1:668499-682192 GCA_002080005.1 Gigantidas platifrons | reverse complement strand
ATGATCTACAAAATACTACAGAGAAGGACAGACATTACAATGGCCAAAAGAAACCAGACAAAAGGACAAACAATGATCTACAAAATACTACAGAGAAGGACAGACATTACAATGGCCAAAAGAAACCTGACAAAAGGACAAACAATGATCTACAAAATACTACAGAGAAGGACAGACATTACAATGGCCAAAAGAAAACAGACAAAAGGACAAACAATGATCTACAAAATACTACAGAGAAGGACAGACATTACAATGGCCAAAAGAAAACAGACAAAAGGACAAACAATGATCTACAAAATACTACAGAGAAGGACAGACAATACAATGGCCAAAAGAAACCAGACAAAAGGACAAACAATGATCTACAAAATACTACAGAGAAGGACAGACATTACAATGGCCAAAAGAAAACACAAAAGGACAATCAATGATCTACAAAATACTACAGAGAAGTACAGACATTACAATGGCCAAAAGAAAACAGACAAAAGGACAAACAATGATCTACAAAATACTACAGAGAAGGACAGACATTACAATGGCCAAAAGGACAAACAATGATCTACAAAATACTACAGAGAAGGACAGACATTACAATGGCCAAAAGAAACCAGACAAAAGGACAAACAATGATCTACAAAATACTACAGAGAAGGACAGACATTACAATGGCCAAAAGAAACCAGACAAAAGGACAAACAATGATCTACAAAATACTACAGAGAAGGACAGACATTACAATGGCCAAAAGAAAGCAGACAAAAGGACAAACAATGATCTACAAAATACTACAGAGAAGGAGAGACAATACAATGGCCAAAAGAAAACAGACAAAAGGACAAACAATGATCAACAAAATACTACACTAAAAACTAAAGTTTGAGCAACACGAACCTCACAAAAAACAAGGGTGAACTCAGGTTCCCCAAAAGGGTAACAGTTTAGTGTAAGACTGATTTTCTTGTTGAACCTTGTTAAATATGTCCCTCTAAATGCAGATTTTTTAGGCAAATTGATTAGAAACTAGGCTATGTACAGAAAACCTGCCAGATAAAACATTTATATTTTTATTTCAATAAGAAACAGATTCTGTATTGATATATTACCGAAATCCTTGCAACTTCTCTAGATGAATCCTTGACTAACCATTTTCAGTTGGGACTCACCAAAGTTTTGAAATTTTAGATTTTTACAATGACGGGACTCACCAAACTTTTGAAATTTTAGATTCTTACAATGGTGGGACTCACCAAAGTTTTGAAATTTTAGATTCTTACAATGGTGGGACTCGCCAAAGGTTTGAAATTTGAGATTTTTACAATGGTGGGACTCGCCAAAGGTTTGAAATTTTAGATTCTTACAATGGTGGGACTCACCAAAGTTTTGAAATTTTAAATTCTTACAATCTGAATGGTGGGACTCGCCAAACTTTTCGAAATTTTAGATTTTTACAATGGTGGGACTCACCAAAGTTTTTGAAATTTTAGATTTTTACAATGGTAGGATCGGACTCACCAAAATTTTGAAATTTTAGATTCTTTCAATGATTGGACTCACCAAAATTTTTAAAAATTTAGATTTTATCATTGTGGGATTCACCAAAATGTTCAGAAATGTCTTCTGAACTCATCAAATTAAATTGCTACAAGTATCCCTGTCTTATATACTTTTAGGAAGCTGTAACAGAGTGTCGTTATGTGACCTCATCAGACGATGCCTTGCATGTGTATTCTTATCTGTACAATGAACAGACTCGACCAGCACATAATATGGAACTTGTTTACCAGCCTTCATCAAGAAAAATTGGCTCAAAAAAGTTTCAAAGGGTAAAAAAATGTATTTGTCTTATATTTTTTATTTTTTTTATTTTTATGTTATTTAAGTGATTGGTTGATGAATTGAAATGTTTTTTTTTTAATTGAGTTAGCGGTCATATGCTCCACTTGTCTTTGTCGATAACAGATAAAGAGACTTGTGGTCATTGTTTAATTGTGACATTAAAGAGAAGTTGACTGAAGCACTTTGTTTTCATTTTTTTCGTTGATTTCAATATTCGTGGATAAAATGAATTCACATGCACTAAAATGTGGCAGGTTTAAACCGGTTAATGGGATCCTAATTTGCTTAATGTATGAATTCATTTCTTACTGATATAGATACCATAAAAATGGGTTTTTTTGCGGGAAGCTACTTTTCGCTTTATTCGCGATAACCATCGATCAGTGAAATTAGAATCAGTGTAAATTTCCATCCTTTACTACATAAATATCTTTATTCTCTTTAACTATTAAACAAGACAAAATGATTCAGCTTGAAAAATAAAATGTATTGATACATATGTTATTGTAGATGGTAGATGAGTTTGGATTGGACAATTCGCAGTTATCTCCTCCTGTTGTAGATTTGATGGAACACATTTGGAAAGAGGCTACAGGTGAATTAGAAGATGAGATTAGCATACCTCTACAGAGTATTAAACTAGAACAGGTATTTTACGGTTGTTTTTTTGTTTTTGTTTTTGTTTTTTTCAGATAAGACAAATCTTCCAAAAATAAACACTGTACATGTGCAATACAGTTAGAATTTTTATTTTATATTTACTACCACAAGGCATGGTCAGGTCTTGTCATATTTAATTTAAATTGTTTTTACTCTACAGTATACCAATCTTGCCATATAACCTCCGTCTTAAATTAGATTATAAAGTAGACATTTTTGTGGTTTCTTTTTCGATTTTATTTTTTGTCAAACAAGTTGATTATTTTTAGATAGAGAAAGCTGAAGCCATTCTTATGAAGTTGAAAGGCTGTAGTGACAATGATAAAAGAAAAGAACTGGTTAAAGAATTCTATAGCAGTTTACCACACAGAACAAATCACATTCCGTCAAATACCGAGCTGAGATCCTGGATGGCAGAAAAACAAGATATATGTCAGGTATATAAATTACATGCTAGAATACCCTTTCTCCCATTATTTCGGCATATTAGTCCCGCTGAACCAGTGGTGGAAAAATTTGTAATCCTCTAGAGGATTAATATGTCTCATGCCTTTCCCCGCATTAATTTCAAACACATTAATTTCAAATTTTGGAAAAAAGTTTGTCTTAAATAATGGGAGAAACAAATTTTCCTTCAGTTTCCCATGTGGGTTACGATATTTCTCCACTCAAGAGTTAAATTAAAAATTTTAACCACTTGCCTGACGGCTTGTGGTTAAAATTTAAAACTTAACTCTCTTGAGTGGAGAAATATTGTAACCCACGGGCAACTGAAGGAGAATCTATAAGTAATATGATGTTGGGAGCCGTCATGAGGATGATCATACAACTACCTGTACAATCGGTTCCTTTCACCACTATATTTGTGAGTTCAAATCCCTCTCAGACAAGGTTACTTGATACAACATTATGTTATAAAGTTTGTCAGTGACTTGCGACAGGTCAGTGGTTTTCTCTGGGTACTCCGCTTTCCTCCACCAATAAAACTGATCTGCACCCAAATTCTGAAATTTTTGAATTTTTTTTTGTAATGGAATTCATTGTGACAAAGGTTTCAGATAGTATTCCAGCAGATTTCTTCTACCAGTTATCGTTTCAAGTCAAACTTGTACAGGAGGAAGCACTTGTTGACTTGCTTTGGTCGTGTTTGGTATAGTTCTTTATTTGATTTTACTAACCTGTGTGTAATGAAGTTATACCACAACTTTTGTGTTGTGGTATGTAATTTGTAACTGAGCGAAGGAAAAATTTGGAGATGCCAAAGGTGTAATCAGAAGCTGTAAATTGAATAAAGACAGACAATTCAATGGCAGTAAGAAAAATGGAGAAAAGGACAAACAATGATCTACAAAGCGCTACACAGAAAACTAAAGATCGAGAAAAAAACAACCACACTGTAAACCGGGGATGACGAATTCAGATGCCCCAGAAGTGTAAACAGTTCCTGCTCCACATGGGGCACCCATCGTGTTACTATTGTTACAAACCCAGCAATAAGTCATGAATGAAGAAATTACTGGATTATGATTACGATAAATGGAACATATCTGTGGTAATTTGTAAAGCTTGATAAAAATAATAATAAAAATAATAATTTCAGATGATAAAAGACATGGTAGCAGTAAGCGAGTCTACAAATTGGTCAACTATAAGTAGTACCGCAGCCAAATATAAGGCGTTACGGTGTCGTGTGGACAGCTTAGATACTATGAATGCAGAATATAAAGAGATAAAGGAACATATTATTCAGTCCTTGAAACAGTTTGTATAGTATTTTTGTATCCAACACATGATAATCATTTTGTTGTCTTGCACTATCTATCATACATTGTACTTCCTTGTGCGGCATTGTCTGGTCTATGTTAACAACACCAGGTGGGTGGGTTATGGAGTTTAATGCCACTTACAACAATATTTCAGTTATATCATGACAGCCATTTTTATTGGTGGACGAGAAAACCACTGACCTGCCACAAGTCACTGACAAACTTTATCACATAATGTTGTATTTAGTACACCTCTCCTGAACGGGTTCAAACTCACAATGTTAATGATGATAGGCACTGATTGCATAAGTAGTTATAAATCCAACTACCATATGATCACGACCATGACATCCCCTTAACAACACTACAACTTCTACTGATAACCTATAATAGACCATTTGCAGTTTCCCGATTTAATTAAAAAATTATACGTTTTTGACTATTTTTATAGGAGTTATTTCCCTTACATGTCTACCTGTTGACTGCTATTTAAGAGCTAGCACTTTAGAAATACAAAATTGGTATAGATCATTTTGTTCATACAATAATACAAGCATATGAAGGGATAACAGGTTGAGGTTTTGTTTTAAAAAGTGCCTGAAAATATATGTGTAGCATCTGTTGAAATATGTTACATTTTATTATATACTTTATCAGCATAACCATTTATCCAGGTTATTATTTCATTATTTTTAGTAATGAACAACTGAGCATTGAACAAATGTTTTGTGTACGTCGTGGAGTTGAAGAAGATAATTTTAGAAAACAACTGCACCCTCAGAAGTTGCTGTTTCATGCTTCTAAAGTTCAAAATTTTGTGGGAATATTGTCAAGGTAATTATGAAAAGAAAGTATAAGGTATCTTTTCCCCAGTTTTATTAGCTGAACAAATGAACATGTGAATTATTGCTATTAAATGGCATTCTCTCAAACCACTGACCGAATTATACCAGAATTATCTGGTATGTTCCTTGGATGGTCTCTTTCAAGTTAATATCCGACAGGCCAGCCCTCCATCAAATTTGCTGCAATATCTAAAAATGGAAATGTTTTTAATTTCTATTACTGCTTTGTTTTTAGGGTCCTTTTGAACTGCAGCTGTTTGACAACGAATAGTTCGAAAAACCTTATGTGTTTTTTCTGTGAGACTTTTTTTCGTTCCGCCAATATTTACTGATTATGCAAATTAAGCTAATTCTAATATAATCAAATAAAATTTATTGAAGTCAATTTTGTCAAAATTAAACCAATTAAGGGTGGTCATGGGATAGTCTTTAGGTGGTCCACTTTTAAAATATGTCTGACAGTGCTGCCCTCAATCCAAGATGGCTACAGTTACTAAAAATTTTGATTTCTTTATTTGGCCATTACTACTTGATTTTAAGTCAAATGATCTCAGATTTAAAATATAACTGCATTACAATTTCATATTTGAATAGTTCAAGGTATTAAAAATGTGTGGCTTTGTATTAAAGGAACATAGAATAAAATGGGGACTTGTTCAGTTTTAAATAATTTTATAAATGTAGAAAAACAATAAAAGAAAATGATTCTCCCAGTCAGGAAAAAGTCCATAATTAACTTATTATTCATTACATTTTAGAGGTTTACTGTTACCCAAAGTTATTGTGGATGATTTTGGAGGTTCAAGATCAGATGCAGGAATGCTGGGAAATGGTATCTACTATGCAAGTTCTGCTAGGTAAGATGGTATGAATTAATAATTGATTGTTGGTTTTTTCTGAAGTTGCTGAAAACCATTTGCCTTAATATAATTTCAGATGGTATTATTATTATTATTACTTTATTGAAATGGAATTCTACATTCATCTTGAACCATATTGGAGTTTGGGTTTAATGCCACTTTCAACAATATTTCAATTATATTGTGGCAGTAAGTTTTATTAGTAGAGGGAACCGGGCCGGGGTACCCAGAGAAAACCACAGACCTGTCGCAAGTCACTAACAAAATTTAGCACATAATGTTTAAGCATGCTTGCCTCAAGTGTGATAGATCATGGGTTCGTGCTCTAGTCAGATCAAACCCTCTACTAAGTTTGCAGCCTTAAGGAGAAAGAGTAAAGGTTGGTTGGCTCAGAATCAATATGATGTGTCGGAGTGGAGCAACATGTCTACCCACAGACTGTTGTTTCAGTGAGCTAGCACTATAAAAATCCTGCTAAGCATTTTTGTCTAGTAGAAAGCAGACATCATCTCATTGTTTTTCAGTACCAGTATACAATACTCAGACCGCAGTCATTCCAAAGGTACAAGGATGATGCTAGTCAGTAATGTTGCCCTTGGTAACAGTAAAAGTTTCACAGAGTTCCAGAAAGATCTTCAGGGGCCACCAGAGGGGTATGGTAGTTGTCACGGTATAGCATCATCAGATGGAGAAAAGTCTGAGTTTAAGGTACGGTATTTGTGAATTAATTACTTACTATTAAATATTTAGTGGAGTTTGTTAATTAGGTTTTATTACTTGAGTTGAAATGTTTTAAATAAAAAATTAAGATAGGTTCAAAGGTCACAAATATTAGGCTTTTCGTCTTAACATACAACAATTATTGAGTATTTTAATTATGAATACACTTTGAAATTGATTTGATAGAAGGCCAAATAAAAAAATAGTTGTGGTTCCAGTAACTTCAGAATCAAAATGTACTCCCTTTATGAACTTCGGTCCTTTTTCCTCACTAATATCATATACATACCAGTTTCGCAGCATCCTTCAATAAAAAACTTGTAAAACGCTTTGTGAAGCTATTGGGTAGATGCAATTAAAGTTTATTCCCTAATTTTTAAGCATAGTGAAAATGACGATTTTGTAGAATATCTTGTACTCCATAAATTTGAAATTATGAAGTATTTAGCCAAAATGAGTGCAAAGATACTCAAATACCCTTAATATCTAGAGCAGTTAGACCCTCTAAATAGATTGATCTGAGATGTTTAAACTTATTTTTTTAGGATGATGAATATGTGATCTACAATACAAACCAGCAAGTAGCACAATATTTAGTAGAATTTTCTATGAAAGGAGACATGAAGAATCCATTACAGATTGATGTTTCACTGGAGGAAGAAGAAGTGGAAGAAACAGACACAGGAGACAACAGTAAATATTTTATTTTTATATAGACCATGAAATATATTCATACATTAAAAACAAAATCCAAGATGGCCACCTTTGATTAAGTCTCTCAAACAAGACTGTATTTTTTTGGTCTGTTTCTTATTATCAACACAAGTTACAAATTAAACAAATAATTTGTGGTTATATTAAGTTATGGATCTGTTGTCATCATCAAAGTCGTCATCCATCTGTAGACTTTTTGTTTGAGTTGACGATCTATGGCAGTTTCTTCACATTTTTGCTATAATACATACACATGTACTAAAACTTAAACGAAGTTATTCTGTAATAAAATCGTTATTGTTTTACTACAATTGATTTGAATGATGTATCTGAAATAAAGAACCCATTGGATAAAGTACAAAATAGAAGTTATTCTTGAATAAAAATGTTTGTTTACAGCAGTTGATTTGAATGATGTATCAGGAATAAAAAAACCATTGGATAAAGTACAGCATAGAAGTTATTCTTGAATAAAACGTTTGTTTTACAGCAGTTGATTTGAACGATGTATCTGTAATAAAGAACCCATTGGATAAAGTACAGCATAGAAGTTATTCTTGAATAATTTTTTTTTTTTACAACAATTGATTTGAACGATGTATCTGTAATAAAGAACCCATTGAATAAAGTACAGCATAGAAGTTATTCTTGAATAACAAAATTTGTTTACAGCAGTTGATTTGAACGATGTATCTGTAATAAAGAACCCATTGGATAAAGTACAACATAGAAGTTATTCTTGAATAAANNTGTTTTTTACAGCAGTTGATTTGAACGATGTATCAGAAATAAAAAACCCATTAGATAAAATACAACATAGAAGTTATTCTTGAATAAAACTTTTTTTTTTACAACAATTGATTTGAACAATGTATCTGTAATAAAGAACCCATTGGATAAAGTACAATATAGAAGTTATTCTTGAATAATTTTTTTTTACAACAATTGATTTGAACGATGTATCAGGAATAAAAAACCCATTGAATAAAGTACAGCATAGAAGTTATTCTGAATAATTTTTTTTTTACAACAATTGATTTGAACGATGTATCTGTAATAAAGATCCCATTGAATAAAGTACAACATAGTAGTTATTCTTGAATAAATTTTTTTTTTTTACAGCAGTTGATTTGAATGATGTATCTGTAATAAAGAACCCATTAGATAAAATACAACATAGAAGTTATTCTTGAATAAAACTTTTTTTTTTTACAACAATTGATTTGAACAATGTATCTGTAATAAAGAACCCATTGGATAAAGTACAACATAGAAGTTATTCTTGAATAATTTTTTTTTACAACAATTGATTTGAACGATGTATCAGGAATAAAAAACCCATTGGATAAAGTACAGCATAGAAGTTATTCTGAATAATTTTTTTTTTACAACAATTGATTTGAACGATGTATCTGTAATACAGAACCCATTGGATAAAGTACAACATAGAAGTTATTCTTGAATACAACTTTTTTTTTACAGCAGTTGATTTGAACGATGTATCAGGAATAAAGAACCCATTGGATAAAGTACAACCAGGTCTGGTGTCAACTACTGGTGAGGCATGTGTCCTTCGTTCTGTTCACATCAGTGCTCAGTTAATGGATTTAGCATCCAAAGTAAGTAAAACATAGTCCATTCATGAAGGGTAGGGTGTTTAACACTATTTTCAACAATATTTCAGTTATATTGGGACGGTCAGTTTGATTCCTGGAGGAAACCGATGTACCCTGAGAAAACCACCAATCTGCCTCAAGTTGCTGACAAACTTTGTCACATAATGTTGTGTCAAGTACATTTCGTGATGAGCGGGATTTGAACTCACATCTTCAGTGGTGATAGGCAATGATTGCACAGGTAGTCGTAAATCTAACTTAAGCATGCGATCACGACCAAGACTGCCCCTCCATGCATAGAATATAATTTGAAAGAGATATAAACTGTACACCATTTTAGCTCACCTAGCCTAAAACTATGTGAGCATTTGTCATCATGCAGAGTTTATTGTCTGCCATCCTTTTCCTTCAGTCCCTTTTACTCTTCACATTTAAAATTTTCTCAGACACTACCAGGAAAATTTGAACCAAAGTTTGCTATGATGATGGTGCCCTTTTAAAATTATGTCTGGAAGTCCTGCCTTCCTTTAAAGATGACTACCATTACTAAGTTTTAGACTAGAAAAATTATGCCCATCATGTCCACCAACCTTCAAATATGGCTGCAGTTACTAATATAGAAATATCTACTTTTGACATCTCCACTGACCAATTTGACAAACTTGGATAGAAGAAATCTTGGATATTTCTCTTTCAAAACAGCCCCACCTTCCACCAAAATTGGCCGTCATTACTTTAAATGGAAATTTCCTTAAAATAACCATTACTTCTATATTTCTTGTTGCAATTTGCAAATACATAAATAGTAGAGTACATGGTTGTTTAACATTCTGTGTTGTAACATTTGTAATTTTGTGTCTATTTTTAGCAGATATTCAAATTAAGCGTAATTTGACCGAAAATCATTTGAAAATCTACTTCTCAGAAACGACTTGACCAAGTTAACCAAACTTAGATAGGGTGGTCCTCTTCAAGTTCAAACATTATATCTGGCAGCACCGCCCTCTATGTGGTTTTCTTCTTTGCATTGTATTGCTACCAGAATGATGATTTGTATTATAGTATGTTAATTTTCTCTCTCAGGTTGTAATTTTACAAGAATACCACGTTGTATTCCTACCAGATTCATGATTTGTATTATAGGATGTAATTTTTCTCTCTCAGGTTGTAGTTCTACAAGAATACCATGTTGTATTCCAAGCAGAATAGTGATTTGTATTATAAAATGTAAAATTTCTTTCTCAGGTTGTAGTTCTACAAGAATACCACAACACTAGTAGGTCTACATTAGAGGCTAAGTATGTGTTCCCGTTAGATGACATGGCTGCCGTCTGTGGATTTGAGGCTTTCATTAACGATAAGCATATCATTGGCGAAGTTAAAGAGAAGGAAACAGCTCACAAAGAATACAAAAAAGCCATTAGTGAAGGACATGGGGCTTATCTGATGGACCAGGATGAGGAGACACCTGTATGTGTAATATAAAGGGGAAAGGGGATAAACCTAGGAGAGGATTTGGAGATGGAAATAGCAGAACATGTTATTGTTTTTCATCTTTTATTCAAGAATATTGAGATTTTATTTTTGGTGATTTTCATCAGAACGGACTGTTACAATTTATACACATTAACTTAGAACAAAACAAAGCACTGGTTTCCTTATGTATATTGTGTAACACGTGATATAAAAATAGACTAGTCCAGGTAGTAGATAAATAATAGACTAGTCCAAATATGTGTATTGATTGAGAGTCAGAAGTATGCTGGGATAAATTGCAATATTTTTGTTAGTATGAAGACAAAAACAAAGAATAAAGTACAGTCAAACTTGTCTTAGCGACCCCCTCTGTATAACGACTTCCTTTGTTAGCCGACCTTATTTATTCCTCCCCAGTGTTTTCCCGTGCATTTGACCTTTATATAACGACCCACTGTCTAACGCGACTAATGACCGTGTTCTTTGGGTAAAAATCCTTCATATAACGACTATTAGAAGATTATTATCAAACCGGAAGTTAGATAATAAATAAACAAACACAGTCCCGACTTTGGAAAAAATTCTGTTTTGCCCAGCTAATGCAGCGATTGTTGCCAATATCCCTCTAGCTGATATTTGCATGATCTACTGACAACATCTCACTCCAAAAGTCCATACCTGTTACTAGTTCATAATAATAGATTTTTCATATTAAAGGAAGTCACGATTAGCGTTATTGTGTAAGACTGCCATTTTTTTTACAGGTAAGTTGTTCACGTGATGATTTATTATTGTTGTTTTGGTTTATTTTTTATTCATATTAAATATTTAAAATTGCTTGCTATAGAACATACCATTTTAATCT
Source organism: Gigantidas platifrons (assembly GCA_002080005.1). Taxonomy (NCBI): domain Eukaryota; kingdom Metazoa; phylum Mollusca; class Bivalvia; order Mytilida; family Modiolidae; genus Gigantidas; species Gigantidas platifrons. Next base: position 670,828 of record MJUT01020951.1, on the reverse strand, counting down.
TTCAGTTTTATAAATAAATAATCGTGATTTTGAAAATTATTGAATTATGAAGTACTGGTTCCCAGTATATATTTCTGTCAACATTCGTTTAACGTGTGGTAACAGATCAAGGTAAGCACATGCTGATTGTGTGATTAGGCTATAGTTATAGCTTTCGGCGAGTGATTGAAGTTTGAAAACGTTTTGTCAGGAAATTTCATTCTTCTAATCATAACAATTAATTCTAATTACGATAACAATTTAATAAGATAACAATAGCTGTTGAAAGAAAGTAAAAAACTCGATCATTTAATATAATTATTCTTTTTTTTTATTTCACCCACAAAGGACTGAAATATTTAACGATAATTGAACATATTTTTTTATTTCATTATACTTTTTTCTTGCCAGAATTTAAGCTCTATTCATGCATTTGTCCTCAACACGAACGGGTTAAAAATTGATGCGGATTATCTATACCCGAAGTAGGTTTTTCCTCTCGAGATTTTGGGAGCAAATATCATAACCTCTATTCAACGACTCCCTGTCTTATGCGACCTTTTTTCAGAACTCCCTTCAATGGTCGCTATAGACAAGTTTGACTGTACTAGATAAACATATATTTTTACAATGCTTGGAATCAAAATAGACGATAAGGTTTAAGAATCAGTCTTCGGATCAGATGCCGACGTATGACTGATTAGTTGATGTTTCCGATAATACTAATTACCATATGTTAAATTACATATCATTGGAGCATTTTGAAGGAGTTATTGCATTCTTTGATTATTTACCAAGATGTTTGTACATGCAACTCCTTCATTTTAAAAGGGAATTCCTGAAAATTTTACTCGATTGTATTTTTAGCTTGCCTGTACGAAGTACAGAAGAGCTTATGTCATCACCTGTGCGTGGTCGTTGTCGTTGTAGGCGGCGGCGGCGTTGTCGTCGTCCAATGTTAACATTTGGGTTTAGGTCCAATGTAGACAAACTACTTGGCCCAGATTGATGAAACTTCACATATGAGTTTGTCATGGACAGTTAAAAACACTGCACACAAATATAGGTCACTGTGACCTACTATTTCTGGCTGAATGACTTCGACATTTTTGCGTCAACGTTTGCGTTTAGGTCCAATGTAGACAAACTACTTGGTCCAGTTTGATGAAACATCACATGTGAATTTTTTGTGGACAGTTAAAAACACTGCACACCGTGACATACTATTTCTGCCTGAATGACTTCGACATTTTTGCGTCAACGTTTGCGTTTAGGTCCAATGTAGACAAACTGCTTGGTCCAGGTTGATAAAACTTCAAATGTGAGTTTGTCGTGGACAGTTAAAAACACTGCACACAAATATAGGTCACCATGACCTACTATTTCTGCCTGAATGACTTCTACATTTTTGTTAAGACCTGTTTTACTATTACATTTATATGTCCATTTTGAATACCATTAAATGGTTTTCTTTTGGCTAAACTGAAGTATTGTTCTTAACCAAATTAAACACTAACCACATGGTTATGACATTCACATGTAACTATAGATTGCACAGGCGAGCTGGATGGTCTGCCTTGCGACCAGCTATTTTTTAGCTATATCATGGCTCTTATTTACTAATTAATTCCATGCAACTTTATCAGCACCGCATTTTAAAAACAATGATAACCCAGGTTAGTGATACAGATTCCTGGGAGCATTTGTTTTCAGATTAGACGTGACTTTAAGTTTGCTTACTAAATTTAGCACCATTTAATCAACAGTATTATTTGGGTAGATTCAAAATTCTGTTGACTTTATACATTTCAGGATGTTTTCACTGTTAGTGTTGGAAATTTGCCCCCAGGATGTGTGGCGCTGATCAAAATTACATATGTGTCAGAATTACAAGTAGAGGGAGAACTGATTAATTTCTCCATTCCTGGCTCTGTAGCTCCATGGAAACAGGAAACCAGTAATATAAAGGTAAGGGAGATAACTCTATTTGATTTTACTGTAAACATATGGAATAGGACTTTAATTTATGTTATAGGATCAGTACCGGTGAATAGTAGATTTTCCATTTATTTGCAGTAGTCATCGGTCAGCGAAAAAAAAATGTCTGCTTCAATTTCCTTCTTTTACTGCAAGATTAATCTCCCCTGGAAAATGTATGCAATTTTTAGCTCACCTAACCCGAAGGGTCAGGTGAGCTATTGCTATCACTGGGCGTCCGTCGTCCGTCGTCTGTCATCCGTTGTCTGTCGTCTGTCGTCCGTCGTTCGTCTGTCGTTAGCTTTTTGCATTTTAATCAACTCCTCTAAAATCACTGGGCCAATTTGAACCAAACTTTGGTGGAATGGTCCTT
>MJUT01020951.1:639977-665575 GCA_002080005.1 Gigantidas platifrons | reverse complement strand
CTCTGAAACTGCTGGGCCAATTGGGCCCAAACTATGGTGGAATGGTCTTCAGATGGTCCTCTTTCAGAATTGTGTCCGACGACCCCGGCTGCCAACCAAGATGGCCACCGGTACTAAAAATTGAAAATTTAGCAAAAAATCACTTAAAAATTATCTCCTCTAAAACTGCTGGGCCAATTGGGCCCAAACTATGGTGGAATAATTTTTAGGTGATCCCCTTTCAGAATTCTGTCCGACGACCTCGGTCGCCAACCAAGATGGCTGCCATTACTAAAAATAGAAAATTCTGCAAAAAATCACTTAAAAATTATCTTCTCTGAAACTACTGGGCCAATTGGGCTGAAACTATGGTGGAATGGTCTTCAGATGGTCCTCTTTCAGAATTGTGTCCGACGACCCCGGCCACCAACCAAGATGGCCACCGTTACTAAAAATAGAAAATTTGGCAAAAAATCACTTAAAAATTATCTCCTCTGAAACTGCTGGGCCAATTGGGCCCAAACTATGGTGGAATGGTCTTTAGGTCATCCCCTTTCAGAATTCTGTCCGATGACCCCGGCTGCCAATCAAGATGGCTACTGTTACTAAAAATAGAAAATTCGGCCAAAAATCACTTACAAATTATCTTCTCTGAAACTGCTGGGTCAATTGGGCCCAAAGTATGGTGGAATGGTCTTCAGATGGCCCTCTTTGAGAATTGTGTCCAATGACCCCTGCCGCCAACCAAGATAGCCACCATTACTAAAAATATCAAATTTGGCAAAAAATCACTTAAAAAATTATCTCCTATGAAACTACGGGGCCAATTGGGGCCAAACTATGGTGGAATGGTCTTTAGGTGGTCATCTTTCAGAATTGTGTTCGACGACCCCGGCCACCAACCAATATGGCCACCGTTACTAAAAATAGAAAATTCGGCAAAAAATCACTTAAAAATTATCTTCTCTGAAACTGCTGGGCCAATTGGACCCAAACTATGGTGGAATGGTCTTTAGGTGATCCCCTTTCAGAATTCTGTCCAACGACCCGGTTGCCAGCCAAGATGTCCGCCATTACTAAAAATAGATTATTTGGTAAAAAATCACTTAAAAATTATCTCCTCTGAAACCGCTGGGTCAAATGGGCCCAAACTATGGTGAAATGGTCCTTAAATGGTCTACCTTCAGAATTATATCCAACAACCCCGCCCGCCAAAGAAGATGGCGGCCATTGCTAAAAATAGAAGATTCACCAAATTCACTTAAAATTTATCTCCTCTGAAACTGCTGGGCCAACTTTGAGCCAGGTGAGCGATTACAGTAATATTTGTTTCAGAACCAGACTGATTCATTATAATATTTGTTTCAGAACCAGACTGATTCATTATAATATTTGTTTCAGAACCAGACTGATTTATTATAATATTTGTTTCAGAACCAGACTGATTCATTATAATATTTGTTTCAGAACCAGACTGATTCAATATAATATTTGTTTCAGAACCAGACTGATTCAATATAATATTTGTTTCAGAACCAAACTGATTCATTATAATATTTGTTTCAGAACCAGACTGATTCATTATAATATTTGTTTCAGAACAAGGTTTTTCATTATAATATTTGTTTTAGAACGAAGCTGGTGATGTTGAGAATTCACTGGAACCTGAAGTTGAAGCAGAACTATTGAAGATTAACAAACAACCAGGACAGATGCTAGGAATATATCTATCATTTAAAGGGGATTATGAGGTTAGTTTGTGGAGAATTAGAATGTAGGCTGAACATATAAAACAAAAAAGCTACAAAAGAAATTAGGGTTTGATATAAAAAAAAAAATTGCCATCAATGAAATAGACTTTAAAAAGCAAGCTATCAATTATTGAGTGCTTAAATTGTAAAAAAAACCAACCAATTACAGTTCACATAAATAAAATAGACAAAATGGCAGATCCCATGTGTTCATGATGATAGAATGTAAAATTTGTATGTTCTGGTTTTAATTCCTTGACACTGAATAGAATAGAATAGCCTTTTTAGCTCACCTGTACAAAGTACAGAAGAGCTTATGTTGTCACTTGTGCATCGTCGTCGGCGTCCAATGTTAACATTTGCGTTTAGCTCCAATGTAGACAAACTACTTGGCCCAGGTTGATGAAACTTCACATGTGAGTTTGTCGTGAACATTTAAATACACCGCATACAAATATAGGTCACCTTGACCTACTATTTCTGCCTGAATGACTTCGACATTTATACGTGAACGTTTGCGTTTAGGTCCAATGTAGACAAACTACTTGGCCCAGGTTGAAGAAGCTTCACATGTGAGTTTGTCATGAAAATTTAAATACACTGCATACAAATATAGGTCACCTTGACCTACTATTTCTGCCTGAATGACATCGACATTTTTGCGTTAACGTTTGTGTTTAGGTCCAATGTAGACAAACTACTTGGTCCAGATTGATGAAACTTCACATGTGAGTTTGTCATGGACAGTTAAAAACATCGCACACAAATATAGGTCACTGTGATCTACTATTTCTGCCTGAATGAATTCGACATTTTTGCGTTAACATTTGCGTTTAGGTCCAATGTAGACAAACTACTTGGTCCAGGTTGATGAAACTACACATGTGAGTTTTATCGTGGACAGTTAAAAACACTGCACACAAATATTGGTCACCGTGATCTGCTATTTCTGCCTGAATGACTTCGACATTTTTGTTAAGACCTGTTTTACTATTACATTTTATGTCCATTTTGAATACCATTAAATGTTTTTCTTTTGGCTAAACTGAAGTATTGCTCTTAACAAAATTAAACACTAACCACATGGTTATGACATTCACATTTAACTATAGATTGCACAGGCGAGCTGGATGGTCTGCCTTGCGACCAGGTATTTTTTATAATATATCTTAATTTCCTGAAAATATCAAATAAATAATGTTATTTTATATTTCAGAGTGTATTTATTTCTTGTGTATCAGAAGAAGGACTTATAATAATGTTATTTTATATTTCAGAGTGGATTTATTTCTCATTTAATAGAAGATGGACTAGCAGTAGAGGCTGGTGTAAGAGTGGGTGATCAATTAGTTTCGGTAAGATTTGAAAAATATTTTTACAGTTTAATAATATTCAATTTGATGAGGTTTAGTTTTTGAGGAATCAAGAGAAAACAAAAACGTCACTTCCTTAGGTTGGTGATAGTTTGCAGTCTGTAGAAACGACCCCCTCCCCCCAAAAAAATAGACCACAACATAAAGGTTCTGACTTTGTGCAGGCACAATAATGTACTGGGGATAAACCGGTTAATATTCATTTTTATCCATGTACAGTATAACCTCGTTAAACCACCACCATCTGTCCAGCCAGATTTTGGCCTTATAATGAGTTTGGCGATAAACTGAGTAAGGACAGAAAACTGGAAGTCAACAGTTTGATTTTAAATTTGGAATGACTTGATGGTTTGATTTTGACAAGTTTACCGGAAATGAGTATTATTGCTTACAATTTTGTTGCGTCGTTCATTGTTTATTTTGTTTTGTTTATTTAAAGCTTTTTTACGATGTTTCTTTGTGTAATTTTCATCTGTTATGCAATGTATAAAGATAATTAAATAAACAAATACATTGTATAGTTACATGTCACTTACTCCTTTTTTTTAAAGAATATGTTACACTGTTAAATGTTATTACTACAAACAGAAAATTTGAAACGGAAGTCATTGATAAATTTAAATTCTGAAAAAGTCTATGATGTTTGACTGTCTCATGTTTTTAACAGATTCTTGTTCCACCCTACACTTGTACATAAACAGAATTACTAAATCGTCCTCTGTAGTAGAACTACGAGATTCAAAAAATCTTATTGCTGACTGTAATCAGGACCGTGCTTCTGATGCAGTCAGGACAGGCTCTTCATCACCATCATCAGAGTCTTCGGACTCTGTTTCATCTGTGTCTGATTCTGTAGAAGGTTGCCATAATCATTTCGTCATTCACGTTTTCAAAGTTCTCACAATTTTTGTCACATTCGATAAACTCACGAACTGTCAGTTGCATATATCATCGTCGATTTCTTCACTATATTTTTTACTGCCAAACCATATAACTTGAGTTTTTTGAAAAATTAATGTTTAACCCAGATATTTTGGCAAACCAGTCTAATTCTGCAAGGGCTTCACTCAGAGATTTTTCTTTTCCATCTAGAATAGAATCAAGGAGGTGTCATCTGCAAATTGTAATAGTTTGTGCTCGGTTTCAGTTACTTTTATACCTGATATATTCTTGTTCCCTCTGATCTTAATTGCTAGAATTTCAGCACAGAAAATGAAAATGTACGGTGAGAGAGGATCGCCTTGTCGACATCCACATTGTATTGTGAAAAAATTTGACAGATTACCACCCGGAATTATCACAGATTTAGTATTATTGTGAAACACTTTTACCCAATGAATTATAGATTGACCGAAATTAAAAAACTTCAATACACTATATAAAAATTCCCATGATACAGATTCAAGGCTTTTTCAAAATCTATTAAAAGTAGAAGTCCTGGGATTTCATTTTCTTCAGTGTACTGTAATATATCATAAATCAATCTTATGTTTTCCCCAATATATCTCCCACTAATAAAACCTGTTTGGTCAAAGTCAATCAATTTGTCTAAAACAGTTTTGAATCTATTAGCAATAACACCTGATTCTATTTTATAAACAGTATTTAGAAGAGATATTGGTCTCCAATTCTTTATTAGATAACGAGGTTTATTACCTTTAGGAAGACATGTTATTATACCTAGTTTTTGGGTGACAGATAGTTCCCCAATATCACATCCATAATTTAATGAATTTACAATAAATACTTGTAAGTCTTTCCAGAAGAATTTAAAAAATTCAGCCGAATAACCATCAGAACCAGGAGTCTTGTCATTTTTCATATTTTTAAGTGCCCCACCAGCTTCTTTTATTGTAATTTTACCTTCTAAATTATCCTGCTCTTCTTGTGTTAATTTTGTATGATTGATATTTTTTAGATCTTCACTTATTTTTTTTTAACTGTTATTTCTCCAATATTAGAGGTATAATTTTTCATTAAAAGATTTAACTTCATTTAAAATTTCAAACTGATTATTGATAATGGTCCCATCTTCCTTTTCAACTTTAGGTATTATCTTACTTGTAAAATTTTTGGATTCTAAGCTGCAGAAATAATTGGTTGGTTTTTCTCCTTCGTCTATCCACTTTGCTCGGGATCTAACCATTTTACCTTTTAGTTTGTTTTTACGATAATTTTCGAGTTCCTGTTTTTTATTTTCTAACTCTGATATTTGATTTTCAATTATATCAACTTCCATTTTTTCTTGTTTTTCATTTTCTCTTTTTTTGTAACTAGGATATGAAATTGTCTTTCTGCAAATCTCCATTAACAAAGTTTCAAGTAATAGTTGACTATTGATAGTAAAATGAATATCTTCATTGCTAACATTATCTATTTCATCAAAATTATAAACAAGAGCTGAGTATTGTTTTTTTACATCTAAAATGTTTTCTTTTACCATATTGATATAATCTTTGTCGTATAACAAAGAGTTAATAAACTTCCACAAACCTTTTCCCCTAATAAATGGATTAAATTCTAATTCTAAAATTATCATGGAATGGTCTGATCGATAGCTAGGTTCAACCTTGCAGTTTTTCAAATTGCTTAATATATTTTCTGTAATAAGAAAAAAGTATAATCTAGCCATTTTAAAAGGATTTTTTTTATGCCACGTGTATCATTGTAAATCTGGGTAAAGTTCCCTAAAGGGATCAATTAAAGATCTCTCCATTATTGTCCCCCGACGCTTCGTCGAAGGGGACTATAGAAATGGGTGTCGTCCGTCCGTCCGTCCGTGTGCTTTTTGGTTTCCAGATGATAACTTGTGAATGAAAAGTCAGATTGAAGCTAGGTGTGGTGTGTAAGTGTATCTTATGAAGAACTAGGTCAAGTTCGATAATGACAATTTTTCGACTATTTTTACTAGAGTTATGCCCCTTTTTATACCTCAAAATTGCTAAATATTTGGTTTCCAGATGATAACTTGGGAACAAATAGTCAGATTGAAACTAGGTTTGGTATGTAAGTGTATCTCATGAATATCTAGGTCAAGTTCGATAGCGATCATTTTTCGACAAATCTTACCAGAGTTACATCCCTTTTTATACTTCGTCATTAGACATATCTGAATGAGTTCGTTTAGGTGTTTTTGATGCCTTGGGCTTACCTTTGTCTTTTTCCTTGTCCACTTTTGCTGAAAGTAGTGTCTTAATTTAATTTTCTCAGAGCAACTGTGATTCGATCTTCTTTTTTCCTTTTGTATCAGACGATGTTGTCAGAGATTTGTTTGGGTCCATACGATAGAATAGGCCAGATTCGTCTACGTTAAAAATGTCTTTAATGTCAAAATTCTCCATAACTTCAAGAGCGTCCTTCCGGCCGTCTGTTATTAATTTTTTGTCAATACCAGCACTTTCACCTGGCATGAAATGCTATGTTGTGATTTAAATCTTGTCAACCATCTGTTTAAATATTGGAATTCTGTAATTCCCAATTCATTTCCAAAACGTTTAGCCTTTTCTCGTAATATGTCATCCATAATAATAATGTTTTGTGCGTGAGCATTAGTAAACCACAAGTACAAGGCACTTTCCATATCCTCATGCATAGCACTTCGTTGACATTTACGGGGTCATCATCTGTATCATCAGATTCCTTATTTGCTAAGATATCCCCAACAGTTCTACGTTTAACTGGTACATCCCATAAGGTCGTAAATTAATCAGCAATTTGTTGCTGTGTACATTTTGGATGATTTGTGAAATAATCCACAATTTCTCTTTTCTGTCGAAAATCAAGCAAATTTCTTTTACATTTAGGCGTCAACATTTTCAACACATATGAAAAGAACACAAGCAAATTTATTAAAGGAAAACCCCATGGTCTTAACAAGTTAGCGTGAATATTTAAATGACATTAACTAAAAGACATTTGTGTTAATGAATGTTAAAAATAATATACCGTAAGGTAGAATTTGGTGATTGAAGTTGCCTGTTGCACCAAACAATGGGGGTCACCATTTTTCAACACTCTACAATGTGAGAAGACAAGGGACATAATCCATTCTCGGATTATAGCTAAAATTAAAGCTCTTCCGAAAGAGCTGTGACATATTAGTGCCGGTATCGTATATTATATCAGCATTGATCAGTTGCAATTTTATCATTAAAAATTATGTAAATCGTAAAATAACGTCGTATATTTATCTTTTGATATTTACAAAATCATTATGACTTCATGTTAAGCATTTTATTGCACTAACGAAATTAAAAGGGAATATGTGAGAATAATTTTTTTGTGTAATTACCCTTGTCAACACATCGACCAGTGACCTTGAAAAACACGGGAAAGTACAGCATTGGGGACAAAAAAGCAAAAAAAAAAGCATGTGTACGCATAAAATGAGTTAAAACTGACAGTTACTTAAACTATACGGCCAATCATGTAAAACATGAAATTCTCTAAGATGAAATTATACGTAGACCCTCCCCCCTCCCGATACAAATAAACTCATTGTTTTATGAAAATGTAACATTGGATGGGAATATTAAGGAAAAAAATTAGAATGATATACGATTATAATCATTGTATTGCAGTTGATCTTATATTAAAACATAACCAAACGGGCACGATGTTGGGAAGAGTCAGATACATGTTATTTATTCAACTAACATGATACAGACCTGTGACGTCACATGAATAGGTGTCATGGCCGCTTACACTACGACAGAAAATTCCAAATATTCACATTTTTAATTGGGTATATTAATGTTAATAAAGGTGCTTTTTTAAAAATAATAAGTTATTTATGAATAAAAAGTGATAATGAACAACTTTTCAACTGACTGGAGTATTCCTTTAAGTTTTATTCAGAATGAAAAGTAATCAGTTCAGGGTTGTAAAATGTTATTGTAAAGAAAACACAGCGATATCTATTTGCCTTGACTGCTTGTTTACTTAGCTTGATTGACAGTCACTTCTAAAATCACTGAGGTGTGACATTATTGATTGGCATTATGATCGAGGTTTAAATAACAGTAAATTGACCGTTTGATCTTTAAGGTGTGAAAACTATAATTCATTTCTTTAACATTTTCTACTAAATTTTGTGTTTTTTCGAGCCTACCTGGCCATTTTATCTTAAGTTTAACCTTTCGAAGATCATACATTTTCTGAAACGTCCATGATTCCTCTACGTTCTGTCAAAATATCAGGCCATGTTTAAAGTCTTGCAGTGAAATGCCAGGCTATGGAAAATACCTGCTCTAAAAATAGCTCTGTTAAACCCCAGAAATTCCTTATTTATAGGTCATGCATCAAATCCTCCATATCCATATTAAAATACAACTAAATCAATCAAATTTGGGCTCAAAATAATCCTTATACATTTAACTTTAATTATCAATTTTAATTATTCCACTCCATTCAGTATTTTTCACAATACAACAAAGTGAAAGGAACTTTTTTCTTTAAAAGGGACTACGTTACTTTTGTATATGTTCTTAGCTCTGGTTGAATTACTGGTTTGACACCTAAATTACCGTTGTGGATGGCGGTATGCGAGTTTGGAATTTTAACAGGGTTATTATTACATACGGAAAACGGGACTGCAGAAATTTTTGGAGATACACGAGTTTCGTGGTGAATCGAGGGGCAATAAAGCAGGGGTTTTACTGTACATCATTTCTCGTTTAAGATACATGTACATATAATTAAGATACATGTACATATAATTAAGATACATGTACATATAATTAGGTAATAGTAAGCACTTTTATCTTATCATTAAAATAGGTAGACTATGATTTAAGTCAATGACAACTGCTTGATCATCCAAAAAACATCATCCTTCAAGTAGATCGTGGGTTTAAGTACCGATTTGGTCAAACCAAATATTATAAGATTGGTACATGTATCTGCTGCTTTCTGATCATTGGGGGTGCTAGGTCAGAGATAAAATTATGTGTTCTACTACAGTCACTGAATGCAAGGACGATGTTTTTTGGATGATCAAGAAGTTGTCGTTGACTTAAATCATAGTCTACTTGGCTCGGAATCTGGATATCATGTCTGAGTGGAGTGAAATTGTATCCTGCGGACTGTTGTTTCAGTGAGATAGCTCTGTATAAATCCTGTTACTCGTAAGTGTGATGGTTTAGTACAAAGTGGGCATCATCATCATCTCATTGAAATGTAATTTGTTCTCGCTATGATATGGCTGAAAAATTGCTCACTTGATATGAACCAAGAATGACCACTTGCCTAATGATCAGGTTTTGTTTGTTGTGTATTTCAGACCTAAGATTTGCCAATGATTAATTTTATTTTTTTTGTATTTTAGATAAATGGTGTTAAAGTGACAAATGCTAACTATCTGAGTGTACATGTAGTAAACCTGGTAAAGTCTAGTGCCAATATATCATTGGTTCTTGCCAGGGAGAAAATTGATAAACTTAAACAAGAGGTAAAGATGGCAATTTTGTTATTTCTCCAGACTTGCCTTACAGAGGGCACAGCATGTTTTTTTTACATTTCCCACGATTTTCCACTACATATCGTGGGCGTGTTTTTTCAATCCCCAGCGTGGTATAGCCTACGATATAGTGTGGATTGTCGTGGAAATCTGTCTCGGAAAACACGACATCACTTCATGGATTGGTACACAGCACACGTATATTTTGTGTAATCGTTTTAAAAAATAAATATTTCTTGATTTGATGTTAAAAGTTCTTGTTACTTCATTTTGGGAGTAATATATCACGTTCAACAGAACTTGAAATCCGTGATGCACGTAATTTACAACTGACTGTTAAATAAGCACATTTGTATAATAATCTTGATAATTGTTTGTTTACCAAATAAAATATACTTGCAATAAAATTAAATTAATCCTGTTATTGTATTGAATTTCAAGTGCATGCATTTATTACAGATCAAATTATTTACATAGAGATAAATAATTGATTGAAGTGATGGAATTGCGTAAATCGTATACTTATAAAAACAAATACACATATTTGAAAATACATGCATTAATTTCGCCGATCATTCAATCTCTATTGTCAGGGTAGATTGTAACGGTTTTTGTTGTTGTTTGTACTGAAATTAAAGGAGTAAAAGCTGACATTTAAAAATATATATACATGCATTTTAAAAATACGGTAATTGCTTATCTAGAGATTCCGAAGATAATCTTCAAAGAATGATTCCCCGCCCCTCTCCCCCTCACCTGTACTAATCCGTGTAATATAACAATTAGACTAACTAATTGACTTTCTACAATACCATTTAAAATTTTAAAATGTTTTTGTCTGTAATTTATTGCTGTTGGAGAATTTGAGAAATATCTCCGAGGCGTTAGTTTACATTTGCAATAAATAGTAAAGTTTATTTCTTGAAAGGTCCAGATATTTGATAAACCACATTTGTATAATATGACCAAGGCTCACACTTTCATTCATCCAGTACACATACAAATAACCTTGTCGAAATTGTAAACGGACAAAAAGTCACGGGACATAAAGTCACATTTTTATCGGACAAAAAGTCACAATTAATATTTTGGGTTAAAAATGTAATAACAATAGAATGTCACAATACAAACTTCACCTGTATGCGGAACAATTAAAGTTAATACTTTTTTTAATTAAAGTTTGTTAGACTAAGATGTTAATTCAATGACGATTGTCTTTTGTTTTTGTTTTTTTTTCTCTTTATTAGATGGTTTTTCATCATTATTTAAATTTTGGATCCTTCCTGTAAAGCCTTACACGTCTTTATTTTTTTTTTTATTTGACATACTGATTGCTACATGTAAGACTGCAAATTCTATTTGATTAATTTACGATTTTTATGACAGAAATATCAATCACAATACCATTATTTAAGCTAATACTTACATAAGACCAATTTTTAAATTGTCTTTTTTTAATTGATATATGACCCAAGTTATGCTTAATATTTGAAATGTGTGTTAATTAATTTTCATTGAAAAAATATGTTTTCAATAAATTTAAATTTCAATATATATTTAAAAACGTGGATTTTTGTCCTATAAAGTTTTTATTGTAAATAATTAAAATACTAGTAGATTTTTTTTTAAATTACAAATTGTGACTTATTATCAAAAAATGTCAGTTGTGACCTTTTTGTCTTGTGACTTTCTGTCCTACATTCGACGGAAGCATCCATACAAATAATGTACATATACAACATCGATTCGCCATTTCTGTGACGTTGCACTGTTTCAAGTTTGGTTAGGGGCCCGGGTGGCTCAATGAGTTAGGTCGTTGGATCTAACAACTCATACAAGCCTATCACCAATACGGCGTGGGTTCGCGCCCGGCTTTGTAAATTACAAAAAAGTGTGCACTCGACTCGCAGCCGCAAGTGATAAAGTTTACCAGTTGCTTGCCCATGGTCGGTGGTTCTCTCCGGGTACTCCGGCTTCCTCCACCACTAAAACTGGTCGCCATGATATAGCTGAAATATTGTTGAAAGTGGCATTAAACACCAAAAATCAAATCAAATCAATCAAATCAAGTTTGGTTAAATGGTCTTAATATACTTTGTTAAACATTACTGCTCGGACACCTTTAACAAAGTGTTGTGAATACCAAGTTATTTTTAAATGAATTTAAGCAAAGAGTCATTGATAATTATATAGCTGAAGGTTTATCCTTTTTTGAAAACTGGTCAAAATGTCATTTGTATCAATATATCCATGATGGTCATAATATGCAATTTTATTTAAATCGTCCTGTAAATAGTTTATATAAAACATGTATTACTAGATATAGAATAAATTCTCGTGTATTAATTATAGAATCTGGTAGATATTTTAATATTGTCAGAAATGAACGTATATGTACTATGTGTAATAAAAAATCTGTCGAAGACAAATATCGTTTTATTTTAGAATATGACAGATATTCTGATATTAGATGTAAATATATATAAAAATATTATTATAGAATCCTGTCTACTTTTAAATTGATGCAGTTACTATCTGTGCTAATGTTAAAGAATTAAATAATACAGAAAATACGGTCCATATAATTACCCAAAGGTACCCAAAGGGACCTAAAATGTATGCAAAGGGACCATAAAATATACTTTAATTGTCATTAGAATATGAATGTGTAATTAATTTGTATATTTGACATTAAATTTACTCTTTTTAGACCTGTATTTAATACATTATATATTTATTTTAAATTTTATATTTTACTTATTTTTATGAAGTCTTCACAAATAAATTTAAATTATGTATCGGAAAGATTAAATTAAGATTCTTAGCAAACGCAAAAATAAGACATTGGTCATTTTAGCGCTGAAAATTTCTGCTTACCCGAATTTTTAATAGGACGTTTCAGCGCCGGAAAATTTTGCTTACCTTAATTTTGCATAGGATATTTTAGCAAAGATTTACCTAAAGTAATGACATTAAAACTTTAAAGTAGTAAATATATTAATGAAAAAAGTATAAAATGCAGTATTACATTAGAGTAATTTAACAGTCCTGACCAGTTCTTTGTATTTGTGTCCCAAATTGAAATATACTTAAAAATCAATTCTAATTTATTTCATTGGCTATGCTTTCCCATTGTATGACTAAATTATATAATTTACAGGTTTTATTTGACATTTAAATTGTTATTTTGAATACCTATTTGGTCCCTTTGGGTAGCTATAGGGTCCCTTTGGGTAATTATATGGACCCGGAAAATATTTATATATTGCAGAAAAAAATCATAAGACCGGTATTTAATTGATTGTAAAACTTATATACATGTATTTCTGTTGTATTTGGTTATGGAATAAAGAATTATTAGCGTAACTCTATGAAAAAAAAGATTAAATATGAATTATCTTGGAGTTTTCAAGGGAAAACCTTCAATGTCGTATTCATGTTGATATACAAACATCTAAGTGTTGGACACGCCGGTAGTAATGTTTTTATATTTTTTATTTTTAGCACTTGGCTTCGATTCTGACCTGTCAAATATGTATTGAAAATATGCTGGATTACAGATATTTTTTATTACAATTATGTAAATTGTTTCGAGAAGTCCTCACAGAGGAGTACAATACATCCTAATTACTTATTAGTAATTATACACAAAGCCATAAAAATGTCAGAACCCCCGTGGTGATTATTTCCTGTATTATTGTACAGGTAAATAATATCAATTCACACACTTTTATTAAATAAAATAATTTGAGCAGTAAAAATTACAACAAAGGTGGATTTTGGCTATCCTGTTAAATAAAAACTATATTTTTGCAACCAGACAATCAATCAAGAAAAAAGGGGGAAACAACAAAATGAATAGGCAACATTATGCATCCTGATTTTGACTATCCTTTCCAACTCCTAAACACTTATTTAGCGTTCCAATTTTTTGTAACCTCGAGCATACATGAAGAAAGTTATTCACATTTTTTACACAAGAATAAAACTTTGACAGTGAATTATGTAAACCGGGACATTAAACACCAATCAATCAATTAATCAATCAATCAATGTAAACCGGGATGTTTCCGAAATATTAGGCTCTGGCGGAAGCAGAAACAAAAGTAATTTATATAAGAATGATGCACGGCCAGTTATAAGTTTTCTGCTTGATAATCATGTGGAACACAAATTTTTCTGCATTTTCTAAATAAAAACTAGAATAAAATATCATATAATCCGATCTTCCTTGTCTTAACTTTCTTTGTATAGGATAAAAATTACAAGGTTTAATAGAAGATTTGATGAATTGGGTATATCTTTCTTCTCATTAACCACTGTACATGTAGTTACAAGGGTATAGAGATACATAACTATTAAACATGTCCCAACATTATTTATGTCAACGACTGGCTGTCATATTTTTCAGAAAAAAATTGAATGTGGTGTCACTTATAAAACAACATTTTTGATGGCTTTATCTGCATTTTGTTTATATTTATTGAAATTATGTGCTATGGTAGCATCTATTTAAAGATTTAGAGCAATTAAATGTTTATTTTGTGAAATAATGTTTAAGGAACGTTTTATCAAAATATGTCGGTCCGAAAAAAACGTTTGCTTTACATCCGGTAAAATGGAAAAGGTCTTTCATTTCTTGTGCATTTATTTATAGCAAATTTCGACTGCAATGAATTTATTTTTCGATATATTGATATACACATCGTACTGAGCTCATTAATTTTTCGTGATTAAATTCATGTATTTCCACTAATTATTTTTATGTTTTTGTAAAGATAATAGGCTACTTTATATATATATTAATTTATTTTGCAATTTGTTGCGAGTTTTTTGTAAATGTAAATTGACTGGACTTTTATGTACACACGCCTTTGAGGCACTAAATTTGTTTCCGCAAAAAATGAAATAAAAATCATATGGTTACACATTTGTCCAGTTCTTGATTGTCTTTTATTAGTCCCCTATCGGCGATGCCGAAGGGGACTATAGTTTTAGGTTCCGTCCGTCCGTCTGTCAGTGTGTCCGTCACATTAAAATTTTAAGTTTTCCGGACTTTTTTTTTACGTCCTTTGATATATTGACTTGATATTTGGTATGTGGCTATATCTAGATGAGTTACAGTTTAAGTTCGAATTTCGTTCCGATCGAATGATTTTTGGCTGAGTTATGGCCCTTGAACTTGTATTTTTTTTTCTCTACATGTATTAGTTGTCTGGATTTTTTTACATCCTTCGAGATATTGACTTAATTTAAAATCTAGTCACTGCAAGGTGATACTTCTAATATTTTAGGTCCGTCACTGCAAGGTGATACTTCTAATATTTTAGGTCCTCTGATTTTTGCGGCCGGTAGGGGACAATGTATTGCTATGTGCAATACTCTCAGAATTCTTGTTATATGACAGAATGGGACGGTGAAACCATATGATTATAGCTAGTGTAAAAGTATTTGTGCCTTTTTATACGCCCGTCTCGAGGCGGGCCGTATTATGTGATTGGGTATGGCAGGTGGGCGGGCAGCTGGGTCGGTGGGAGTTTGTGTGGGCGTCCAGGGTCGTTTCCGCACGATAACTTTAGTTCTGTATATCGGATCTTTACCAAACTTGGCCACATGATTCCCCTATGAAAGGGGAGGAGCCCTATTTATTTTGGGATCATTGGGTCAAAGGTCAAGGTCAATGTTACTATAAATAGACTTTTTGACAATAGGGATCGTTTCTGCACGATAACTTTAGTTCTGTATATTGAATCTTTAACAAACTTGGCCACATGATTCCCCTGTAAAAGGGAAAGAACTCTATTTTTTGGGGGTCATTAGGTCAAAGGTCAAGGTCACCATTACTATAAATAGAATTTTTGACAACAGGGTTGTTTCTGCACAATAACTTTAGTTCTGTATATTGGATCTTTACCAAACGTGGCCACATGATTCCCCTGTGGAAAGGGAAGAACCCTATTTATTTTGGGGTCATTAGGTCAAAGGTCAAGGTCACTCTTACTATAAATATAATTTTTGACAACAGGGTTGTTTCTAATACAACAGTCTATCTGCTAAAATTTTATTTTGGTTAAATATTATGATCATGAAAATTAAATAAATCTTAAAAAAGATCAAGCAACTTGGAAGATAATTGCGAGATTTAGCACCCACAAAAAAAACCACCCATACAGTATTATTTTTTTTAATATTTGTAATTGACCTGCTCCTGTTTCATAACCAGATGATTTTATAATATTATTTTTGTTTTAATGTCAGGGTATGGATGGTAAATGCAGTATACAAGTAGCAGTCGAGATGCCATTTGTCATCAGAACAATAAACTGTCCTACTCATAGAATTAAAAAAAAGGTAAGTTGAAAAATTCTAATTTTACTTGATTAATTGAAATTAGATTTCAGAAATGATGTAAGAAAGGTGATTTTTCTTTGTTTTGTTCTGACACAATGTTAGATATTAATGTAAACGAGTAATGGCAGTATACTAAATGCTTTATAACTAACTGGCCTTTACCAATTATATTTTCCAAAAGCAATAAGTAATTGAATCAGAAAGGATTCACGCCATGATATAGCTGATATACTGCTAAGTTTGGCATTAAGCACCAATCAATCAATCAATCAGAAATGATTTCTATGAGTTTTGGGTATATCTTAATTTGCATAAAATAACAAATACGTAGATATCAAATTGGACAAAAGCCAACAAAAATATTGTAGAGTGTTCTCCCTTTAATACACACATAATGATATTTAAAATAGGAAGTTTAAAAATAGATTTATATAGTTAGTAGGTTTGATTTTGACATTTGTTGATTTAGACCCCTCTTATAAGGCCACTCCTTCTAGAATGAAAAAAATGGCCTCTCTTGAGGGAGACAGTTTAGTAATATTTAAAATGGCCTCTCTTGAGGGGGATATAGTTTAATAATATTTAAAATGGCCTCTCTTGAGCTCAGATAGTTTAGTAATATTTAAAATGGCCTCTCTTGAGGGAGATAGTTTAGTAATATTTAAAATGGTCTCTCTTGAGGGAGATAGTTTAGTAGTATACACCTATTTACTGACTATGAGGACAATAGCAAGTTTATTGTCCCCCAAGACACCAACTATTTCCCGACGCAAAGCGGAGGGAAATAGTTGGTGTCGAGGGGGACAATAAACTTGCTATTGTCCGAATAGCCAGTAAATAAGTGTTTTATTATACCAAAGGCAATCTAGGAAATCTGAGAAAATATGGCTATTAAAAAGACACAAATAGAAGTTCTTAATAGTAATATTAAGAAAAAAATATCAACAATAAACATGTTTTAACAACAATTCTAACCAGTAATGCTTCAGCAGATGCCATTTTATCGTCTGGTAAACAAATAATCGTATCTCTCGGGCATGTAGGTACATGTACTTTAAAACACGAAAGATCCGAACCATAAAAGCGTGGGAAAACGTATGCTAGGGATAATAGTCATGATCAGTCATCAAAACTATTTAAACAAAATCAGCAATTGGATTTTTATGTGCAAAATAGTAATTTTATCTGCATTTAATTTTATATAGAAAATATATACTGAGGTATAATAATATTTAAAATGGCCTCTCTTGAGGGGGATAGTTTATTAATATTTAAAATGGCCTCTCTTGAGGGAGATAGTTTAGTAATATTTAAAATGGTCTCTCTTGAGGGCGATAGTTTAGTAATATTTAAAATGGCCTCTCTTGAGGGGGATAGTTTAGTAATATTTAAAATGGCCTCTCTTGAGGGAGATAGTTTAGTAATACTTTACTATCTCAGTTTATCTGAAATCTGACCTGATAAGAAGGGTGGCCCTTTTTTAGCTCACCTGGGCAAATGTCATGTGAGCTTTTTCCATCACTTGGCATCCGTCGTATGTCATAAACTTTCACATTTTAATCTTCTCCTCAGAAACCACTGGGCCAATTGCAACCAAAGTTTGGTGGAATGGTCCTTGGATGGCCCCCTTCCAAAATTGTGTCCGGTGATCCGGACTTCTAACCAAGATGGCCACCAAGCTAAAAATAGAAAAAAGGGGGGATGGAATTTTAATTGTCCATTGCTGCTTTAGTATAAGTCAAAATGAGCTCAAATTTTAACTGCAGCTACATGACAAGGAGTAGTTTAACATATATTCCATGTTTTTCTGTGAAATTTTTCTTTCGGCCGATTTATACCGATTATGCAAATTAGGCATGTTTTGATAAAAAGATCACATTTAAATCTTCTCCTCTGAAACCGCTGAACCAAATTAAACCAAACCTGGCAGGGATGGTCCCTTTCAAAATTATGTCCTGCAGCCCCGCGCTCTATTCAAGATGGCTGCTCTTACTAAAAATAGAAATATCTTCAATTGTCCATTGCTGGTTTAGCATAAGTCAAAATGAGCTCAGATTTTAACTGCAGCTACATGGCAATGGGTAGTTTAACATATATTCTGGGTTTTTCTGTGAGATTTTTTCAGCCAGTTTATTCCATTTAGGAATATTATGAGATGAAAATCACATCTAAATCTTTTGCTCAGAAATTTGAGTTGAAATGATCTTTGGGTGGCCCACTTTCAAAATTATGTGTAACACCCCCATTTCCTATTAACTTTAGATGTCAAATTGAAAACCAGGCGAGCGATTACAGGCTCATGGGAGCCTCTAGTTTTATTATAGGTTGTGAAAAAACAATTATGATGATGTATCGCTTACTTCTCTTTACAGTTGGGTTAAAATTGAATCATAAAAAATGTGGTTGTGTTCCATCTTCCGTAATTAAAATCGTAAAAATGAAATATAACCGAATTGATATCAAAATATATTACACCTTGACATTTTTTGATATCGCGTACACGATATTTTATTACAACATATTTCACTCAGGTGTGTATTTTGTCCTGTTCCAGTTAAAGGCATTTATCAAACAGAATCATACAGTTTACATGTTAGTTCGTATTTAAACCACACAAGGATATTTATGTTTTTTGTTTACACCATGCGAAATATTAATAGCAAACCCATATGGCGGGCTATGCAACTGACAACAATCAAAATGGGGATTTATCAAGTACGATAAACATGCTACCTGTATTTTATTTTTATTTTTTGAGTTCAGAGGAGATGTGTTAGAAGAAAAATAGTATATGTCAATAAAGAGAATGTGCACGCTTTTTGAATTTGCCTGTTTTATTTATCACATTGGGATATTGCTGTTTTTCTGACGTTTGTGGAAAAGGAGGGGGAGCAAAATATTAATTGAAAAACTCCATTGACAGGCTATGCAACTGACAACAACCAAAATGGGGATTTATCAAGTACGATACACATGCTACCTGTCTAGTTAATATTTTTTTTCTCGATCGACAGTTCAGACGCTTGGAAAACAAATACGTTGAATATTTTCTGTCAACCAGGCAAACAATAAATTATGCAATTGACAGAACGTATTTTCAAAGCCCGGGGATGGTAGTTCCCTTTTGATTTAAGAAAGTGCGGCCAAGTTTATATTCAACTGAGAACAACCAAAATAGGGGTTTATGAAGTAAGATGCACATACCACCTAAGGGGCGGATCCAGGATTTCAAGTTAGGGGGCGCACGTAAAATAATCGCGAAACTGTTTTGGGTATTTCGTGTGAAAAATCACGATTTTACGCAAACAAATCATATTTTTTCCAATGCCCCCCCCCCCTGGATCAGCCCCTGCACCTGTCTAGTATAAAATTGGTTTTCTCGATCGACAGTTCATAGGAGATGTGGCTAGAAAGAAAAAAAGAACTTCGTAGTATAGTAGAATATATATTGATAATTATATCATTTCCATTTAAAGTGAACCACATCGGTGGCGTAATGGTTAGCGTACTCGCATTGAGTGCGGTAGATCGTGGGTTCGAGCCTCAGTTGGGTCAAACCAAAGACTATAAAATTGGTATTTGTTGCTTCTTCGCTAAGCACGCAGTATTAAGGAGAAAGAGCAAAGACTGGTTGGCTCGGAATCAGAATATTGTGTTCGAGTGGAGCAACATGTCTACCCGCGGACTTTTGTTTTAGTAAGCTAACAGTATACAAATTCAACTCAGCTTGTTGGTCTAGTACAAAACAACGAACCTCATCATCATCTCTTTGAAAACTAAATAGTTCTCGCCATGATATAGCTGAAACATTGCTGAATTGGCGTTAAACAACAATCTATCAATCAAACCATTTAAAGTGTATGACACTCTAAAAAAATTAACGTGTATTTCAGTCTTGTTTGTCCTTACTCTTTTAAGTTAGAAAAAGAACAACAGAGCACCTGCTTTGTTTCATGAATATATACAACAATCTATGGACACAATAACATGAAAAGGGGTTATGGTTTATGACGTTTAATGCTAACTTCAATTATATTTCAGTTATATCATGGAGGTCAGTTGTTTTGGTGGAGGAAACCGGTGTAATCTGAGAAAACCACAGACTTGTCGCAAGTCACTGACAAACTTGATCCCATAATATTGTATCGAGTACACATCGCCTGAACGGGATTCGAACTCACAACGTTAATGGTATTAGGCACCGATTTCACATGTAGTTGTAAATCCAATTACCATATGACGGTTCCTTTAACATGAAAACAAAATGTTCTGTCATCGAAGGATAACGACCATCAATGCACTTGTTATGCTTAGATATACAGAAAGACCATACAGAAGATATGATTAAGGTGTTTAACACCACAACAATATTTCAGTTATATCGTGAGAAATCATACATAAGGACACTCAACACAATATATAGTATGCATAGTTTTTGCACCGTGAATATATGTGAAGAGTACATTTATCATGTGGGTATATGAATATGTTCCTGTTCCACTAGTAGAACCCGTCGTATTTATGATGCTGTGTAAAGCTAACCACATAAAATGAATGCTTTTGTCTTTTGTGTTGTTTCCAAATATAACGATTACTCTGAACGTTCAATTTCAGGGGGTCGAACCTATTTAGTTGGAGAAGGGGTTATTTTGGTTGGAGACCAACAAAATGGCGGAAAAAAAACGTCAAATTTCCACACCGGTAAGTGCATTCTCTGCTATTATCGGTGTTTCATTGAAATGTGTGCTTTAATACCATAGCGTTTCGGCAACCTGATTATCAGTTATGACAATGTGTGTTTGTTTTAGTACATCGGTGTGCTCTAAAAACCTATTGACATAAAACCGACCGGCGAAACACGATATTTTTTTATCATGGGTACATAAAAGGACCATTTCTGTACATTTTGCGTATATAATGTTAGGTTTTTCGTGTCATATATGTTCACTGCTCTATTCTAATTAAATATGAATGTTGAATTATTGTATTTAAACCTAAAATAAGGAGATTTTACCAATTAAGAATTTTTTTAAATGAAATTTAAGATTATTGTCATAAATGTCACAAATGGGACATTTATTTACTCAGCAGGACAGCCTTTCAAAAAATGAGCCCCCTTTTCCCAGTCTAATAGAGTCGTCTCTTTTTGCAACGTGTCTCTGATGTTTGACCGTAACACTTTTCGGCGGATCATTTCTAGAGGTCACTGTGCTAGGTGTTCAATGAAGTTGAAATGATGCTCTTTCGTCGTTATTTTTTGGAAGTGAAGTGAAGGGAATAAGAGTTAAAACAGTGATTAAAATTCGTGACAATCCAGGGCTTTATGGGCGAGCTTATAACTGGTTTGTACGGCGTCTGTCGACAGCATATTTTTTTGCCACCAGTTTTAATAGGCGAAAAGAATTGTCGATTCCTTGTTCTGTATATACTTAGGGCAGGCTCCTTTTTTATAACGAGGCACTTTTCAGCTGAAAAATAACAACACAATATAGTTTGCATCGTTTTAATGACGCAGGAAATTATATAGTAGCAAGGGGAACATTAGAATGTCTCGCATGCCAGCACATAGACATTTTCTTGTTTAACGAATTCATTCAAATATTAGGTCAAGGTCATATGGCATATGACAGACTGACATGTACTAACAAGGTATCTTCATACCAAATATTGATAATCTAGGTCTTTACCTCGCGAGATATTCAATTAATTATAAATAAAACAGCTGACGGTGATACAATCATTCAACCACGAAAATGATGCGAAGGTCAAATGGCATATGTCAGACTGACAATTTCTCCTAGTGCTGCATCAGCATAACAACCATCGGCATACCAGATATTCTGACTAGGTCTTGAAACTTCTGAGGTAAACATTAAATATGAAAAGCGTCCTGATTTCGAGAACATCGTTCAACCATGAAAATATGGTCAAAGTCAAATGTTATATGGAAGTCTGTCATGTATTCCTAGTGAGGCATCTCCATACCAAATACATAATTTTATTATACCTCATGAATATTAATAAGGATATACTCGCTTTCTATTGGTTGCGCTTTGTCATTTGATTTTATTTTATTTTCCAAGGAAGTCATTATGTATCACTTGATCTTACACTGACCTGTAGATATTGACCGATCGAAAAAATTAAAATGGCGACCAATTAATCCCGTTTCGATTGAAATATGGAATATACTATGTTTTTGTTACTTGTTAAAGGTATGTTGTTAATCAACATAAATGACCTGAGCATGCTTAATGTTTCAATTCACACTAGTGCCTTATCCAGTTTATTTCGGTCTAATAAAACAATTGATTACTACCTAAGAAGTCAATATCAGGATATGAGGACCTCTCGACTTGTCACTCTCGGTGACCTGATCTGACCTCGGCCGTTGGCATTGGTCATGTCAGGTCACATTGAGTGTCAAGTCTCGAGGTCATCATATCCTGGTATTGACTTCTTAGAGAGTAATTCATTGTGTAGTATACTACTTTTCGCGATATATAAAATCACGAACTTGGTCCTAGTCAGTCAACCATGAAATCAGTGTCAAGGTCAAACGTTATGTGTCGAACTGACATGTACGCTACGTGAGGCATATGGGCCCGATTGTTCAAAAGATTTATCCGCTGGACAAAAGTTATCCACTAAATAAGTCTACTTCAATCTTTATAAGTTATCCACTAAACAAGTCTACTTCAATCTTTACAAGTTATCCAGTGGATAAATAATTATCCAGCGGATACAGTTTTGAACAACTGGGCCCTGCTTACCAAATATTGGAAGTATAGCCCCTATAGCTTTTGAAATGTGGATTTATTCTCAGATTTCACAAAATCACTGAACCCTGAAAATAAAGTCAAGGTCAAAGGTCATGATACTGGCGGATACTTTAAATAGTGATGCATCATTATGCCAAGTATGGGTAATCTTAGAAGTTTTATACTTTCTGAGATATTAACTTAACCCAAAACAGCTTATGACGCCGTCGCTCTCTGTGCTGGAAAGCCATACATCCCCATGTCTCGCGTCCTGCAATTATTCGTCGCAAGCGAGACAAAAATCCCTTCGTCTTTTGAAAACTTGACTGCGGTACCACAAGTGTCTGAAGTCTTATCAATATATGTGCAATATAGTAAAAAGTCGGGTAAACAATAGTAAATCTTCACGAACCTACACTCAAGAAGCTCGTGAAACACCCGTTTTGAACTTAATTACATCATGATAGGTAGTTTATCAATTCATTCATTGGCTTATAAGTTACATGTGACATGATAATCATGACTGAGCGTAATACGAACTTGGCTTTCAGTCTCAATCAATAATGTTTCTATGCCGATAAACCATCATGTCGCCCTTACTAGAGGTCTATTATAGGATTAAAAGCTTCTTTTCGGGAGTTCATGCATGTGTACACGGTGCCGATGCACTCACAAACTGAATAAACGTCCGAAGCAGTGCACATATATGACACGAAAAATCTAACAGTATATCCTTAAAATGTACAGAAATTGTCCTTTTATATACCCATGACAAAAATAATGTGTTTCGCCGGTGGGTTGTATGTCAATAGCTTTGTTTAGAGCACGCCGATGTCCTAAAACAAACACACATTGTCATAACTGATAATCAAGGTGCCGAAATGTTATGGTATTAAAGCACACATTTAAATGAAACACTGACAATAGCAGAGAATGCACTTACCGGTGTGAAAATTTGACGGTTTTTTTCGCCATCTTCTTGGTCTCCAACCAAAATAACAACTTCTCCAACCAAATAGGTTCGACCCCCTAAATTTGATAAACAGGGAGATAATTTGATAATGACGAAAGTTAAAGTTTTTTTTATCGTATTTCTCATTTTTATTTCCTCAGTTCTGTTAGGAAAGAGGCATTGCAAGTAATCATATAGGTATCACATGCTGCCACAAATGAATTTAGAATAACGACGCGTACGTGTATTTCATTAGAATGTATGTCATAATATCAAGTTGTATTCCCTACAACTTGTAAGTTTGTTTGTTTTTTTTTTTTGGAAAGGTTTAACAGTGATGATCATCAATCCCACCAATATCAACAAATTAAAAAATCACCTCTCATCATACCTCAATAAACATGAAAAAAAGAACAACGACATATGACATTGGAAATACAGGCCCTGACTGGGGACAGGCACAAAGTATGGTGGGGTTAAACCGGTTAATGCGATCCCAACCCTCTCATCTTGATAGCTAGATCTCTAATTGCAATATATATATATATATAAACAAATGTCATGTGATTACGCGGTCTCACATGATACCACACTCGAATGTTTAATAAGTACCCATAAAAGTGGTATAGGTATGTCATGTTTAAATGTAGCTATGTTAACATGACGAGTGCTACTAATGGATGTCTCACTCTTCTGTAGCAATGTTAACATGACGAGTGCCACTAATAGATGCCTCACTCTTCCGTAGGAATGTTAACATGACGAGTGCCACTAATAGATGTCTCACTCTTCCGTAGCAAAGTTAACATGACGAGTGCCACTAATAGATGTCTCACTCTTCCGTAGCAATGTTAACATGACGAGTGCCACTAATAGATGCCTCACTCTTCCGTAGCACCCGAATTTTTAAGTGTTTTGTAAATCATTGTTTGTCCGTTTGTCTTTCCGTCCTCGATAGGCGGCTTCTGAATATTGTTTAGTATTCAAACCTGTGTTTTTGGTATCACAGCTATCAAAGGTGAATTTTTAACAGTATTACATAGTAATATGACATAGTATCTAGTTGTAGTCCATGCGTGTCGTATAACACAGGGGCTGTTGTGGCCATGATCGTATGGTAGTAGGATTAATAATACCTATACAATCAGTACCTATCACGGGCTATCACTAGTCATGTTGCGAGTTCGAGTTTCCGTCAGGGTCAGGTATACAGCACTATTTGATCAAATTTGTCAGTAACTTGCGACAGGTCGGTGGTGTTTTCTGTGCCCTCTGGTTTCCTCCACCAATAAAACTGGCCGCCACGATATAACTGAAATATTGTTGAAAGTGGCGTTAAACACCAACTAACCAACATCATATATCACTACAGATGTGCCATGATATCCTACAACAACGTAAAATGTAATAGTTCGCTACTTACACATATACTATATGTATATCATGTCACCTACTATTATACATGTATATCGTGTTTCCCTATGTACTATGTGGTCGAACGCCAAAATTCATCCTAATTTTAAGGAGATATCAAATTTCTGAAGTTTGTCATGGCTCATTATCCATCAACTTCTTATCAGCATCTCTACTGTCACAAATTAAGAAAGTGTGTTACCTAATGTCCAGCTATCTTGGCTATTTATATATCACAGACGTTCATTTTAGAATACACTTGGACATGAATAATATTTTGCAAATGATTCAAGAAAATGTTCTTACACACAATGTATAATATGTAAAATTGAATAAATAAAAAAACAATTTTTATATTATTGACCGAAAAATAAGGTTTTGGTTTACTTTAAATTTGCTTTGGAATAAATTTATGAGAGAATTTAAAACTACAACATTGTTATGAAAAATCCGTCTTGTTCTTTATTTTATTAATTTCTTTTATATGTACCAGCATACGGATTTCATACCATGTAAGAGACTCCATACCGGGCAAGGGCCGCTCTGCCTGTACCAGGGTTG
>MJUT01020951.1:616418-639558 GCA_002080005.1 Gigantidas platifrons | reverse complement strand
TTAGTCTTAGTCTTAGTCTTAGTCTTAGTCTTAGTCAAAGCTTTACCTTGATATCAACAGAGATTCAGTTCTTTTATAACCCTGTGGTGTGTTCTACCAGTAAATACTTACTATAATCTTAAGTGTAAAAATTGACCTAACTTTACGTGTATTACTACCCTGTCGTAAGTGTAACATTTTGAACCTAACAGAAATATTTGTTTTATCTTTTATCGTAAGTGGGGAAAACATGGACGATGCATTGGCGCTTCGGTTTGAAAATAAGAGAGCAATTCATCGTTAGCGCATTTTCTGTGCACATATTGATAAATGTTTTTTTTTTAAATAAACATGGCTTAATACAAACAGACGCTACAAATGATATTGTTGTTAACTCCTTTTTGGCGTGACTAATTTCATTTCATTTCAAATATTTTATTGATAAATCAATAGGATTGGACAACAGGCTTAAATGAGATTTAAAGCATCATTATGACAATGTATAAATAAAAAACGTGTTTCCGTTTGACATTTAGACAAAATGTCAATCGTTTCTGTGCAAATTCGGCACAAATGTTNACAAATCCTCTCCAACAAGATGGAACAATTAGAAAACAATTTACATAAGACATAGAGCAATCTACCCATCATGTATACATGCAATTCATCTTAATTACCAAGCATAAACACACGTATAGTAAATACCCCAAAAAAAAACAACAACAAAAAAACATTTTTTTTCTTTTTTCTTCTTCTTTTTTTACCTTGTTAATAGGTATGATATAATTTGGAATAGCCAAATGGCTTTATATTTAAGCTGTTATCATTTATAATATTAATAATGATGAATTGGCATAGCATGATGGATAGACTGAACTTACATTTAACACACAATATATACAACATTGAACATGTAAACTGAAATTATGAAATAAAAATCACTAATTAAGTGAGGTCCACCATATCAATATGAATTAACTCTTTTTCAGTATATATATTTATAATTGAATAAAGGAAATTTGGGAGCAATATAGGAAGAAGAGACAATAAGTAAATAAGGGGGGAAATATCTAAACAAAATAGTGATTGAGATAAGCAAGTACAAATTGGGAAAAAAAGTTATCCATTAGGCCATACAAAGTTAATTTCTTGGTTCTCAGGCCCTTCACACTTCAGAAAATATAATTAACATAGAGACCTATTAATGGGTAATTTTTTTAATAATGGACCAACATTTTTGAAATTAATTGTCAGAGTTCGTATATCATATATTAATATACATCTAGAAAAAAAATTGTTGATTTGAAAACTGGATTTAAAAAAAAAAATTATAACAAAAAATCAGGATAATTCTTTTAATCTTAGATTTCAAAGTTGGGAACGGTCGACAATCGAAAGACTACTTGCAAACATTGGGATAATTCTTCTTTTCCTTTATTTATTATTATCATTTTTTTCAATAAAAACACGATTACGGGATTTTCTTCTAGACATCGTCTCCGCTTACAAATGTTTTGTATGAACAGACGCTATAGGATTGGAAGTTTCTGGATCCAATAATATTGTGTCGATATTGCTTTTATAATATAATATAATTTATTATACCCCCGCAAACAAAGTTTGGGGGTATATAGGAATCACCCTGTCCGTCCGTCCGTCCGTCCATGTACCTTGTAAGCGCAATTCCTCCTAAACGGCTTATTGGATTTTTATGAAACTTTACACACTTGTAGTACACTACCTGCAGATATGCCTGAAGGAATATGGTTGCTGTCCAAAATTTAAAAGGGGAGATATTTCAACTTATACTTTCACGAAAAAGGGGGGGAGCATGTACCATATCACTCAGTGAGGTCACTCACAGTTCTAGTTAATTTCTGGCAACTTTGATGATCATCAGACACTCTGGTGATACATGTTTACATTCTTCTGTTATTTTACCGTAATACATAACAGGGATATATTTTCGTCTTCACGATTGATCGATGATAAACACATCTTAATTTGGGTTATTTCAGAAAAATAGGGATAAATGTTCATCAGTAAAAGATTAAAGCTTTCCGTTCATTTTATTTACATATGTTTCAAGTTGTAGTAAAACTTACGAAATCGTTACTAAATCAAACTCATTAATACTGTTTAATAAAAAAAAAATAAATAAAAAAAACTATACCAAACATGTATTCCTTCTTCCTGTGAAGTTCTTAAAAATCTTTACTGATTCGAAAACAAGCAGAATAATATTATTAGTATTTGTTCTAGAAAGATGTGGTACACATGACTTGAATTTTAATAAAGATTGTACATAAAAACAAACTTCATCGTCGGAACTATTTTAAACTATTTTTAGCAGTTTTTAGTAGAATCAAGAAAACTGTACGATTTAAATCATACAAAACTTTCAGTTGTATACGGAGCCACTGCTTTTCTACTAATATGTAGAACCCACCTAGAAACTATCAGGTGCTAATGTATAAATTAATAAAAACAACTTACATTTATCGGATTTTATTATACAGTGATGTTTAAAATTAGTAAAGAATCAGCGTTTAATTTTATGCGGAATGGGATTAATGTTGTGTGTATGGTGTGGGTGTGTTTGACAAACGGATGTAAATGGGATTAATGTTGTGTGCATGGTGTGGGTGTGTTTGACAAACGGACGTAAATGGGATTAATGTTGTGTGCATGGTGTGGGTGTGTTTGACAAACGGACGTAAAAGAAACACGCTATGAATGTTAATATTTTACTGAAACACAACCGATAAAATGAATTATCCAGCATGGATAATGAAAAGGTTTTTTTTCAAACTGCTGATGCACTTAAAAAAAGACTTCTACCAAAAGTGACCACGCGTGGATGATGACGAATAACTCAAAGTAATGACAATTATTATAGATCGTTATAATTTACATGCATTATAAATTTTCCTCTATACGTAAATCATACTCGACCATATGTTGTGCAGTTATTGGTGACCCATTCATATATTAGATAAAAAATCAATATAAATCATATACCTTGTTTCACTTTATCGGATTTGATTATACAGTGATGTAATTATATAATTGTCAACTGGTTTATTGTTCCAACACTTATTTTACAAAGTTTTGAAATATGCATCATAACTTCTTGTCACTTGTGATTTACAGACGCGATGGGAGACAATTTGTTTTAGTATCATCATAACATAAAAACTGATTATAAAATTAGTGCCAGGAATGTTTTATAAAATATGTTTATTAAATTTTTTTTTTAATTAATTAACATTATTAATTAATACAATATAAAAACTTTCATTGGGCCAATACGGCAAAAACCAGTTCAATACGAATATCAGTCCAATAACAACTAAATCGGAATCCGCTAGACATTTCGACAATTGCAAGGGAAAATCCCGAGAGATATCGGACTGGTTAATTAATAAAGTTATCATTACATGTACGTGATATTTTTCATATTGGCCTAGTTATAGGTTCTCGGTCTGCTGTATTGGCGTTCGGCTGCGCCTCAGACCAATACAGCAGGCCTCGGACCTATAACTAGGCCAATATGAAAAAATTCACGTAATAATACTATAATAATTTCGCATCTCTAAGATTTTTTTAAATATCGTTAGTCCGATATAATACATTTCTCTGACGTCATAGTATTGTTCGAACAGTGGTTTATTTTTAAGAATCTACATTTTATTCTTTTGTTCTTGAATATATCAACTTTAACCATTTACTGTTTTAGGCTTAAAAACGTCATTTACATATTTTGGGATTTTCGGGTATCTAAACACTGCTGGGTTTTGTAAAATCTACTTTGACTTTCAGAACTTCCACCTAACCACTCGGCTACGGTGACCACACTACTATAATTAGTATATATGACTCTTGATAGTAAGCTTTGTTAAAGAAAATATCAACAAATTGTTTTAAAAAGCAAATGATCAATATATACAAGACACGATACAAGTATTTCAGATCTGGCATAATTTATGCTCAGAACTGACGAGTATGTGAACTTTTAAAATGTATTCTCGCAATACAAAAATAACTAACAAACCGACCGCAAGTAATAACTAATAAGATAGACCATAGGAAAACATTTGGGACAATTGAACGACCTTGAAATATAATACATTTCTCTGGCGTCACACTATTGTTCGAACAGTGGATTATTTTTAAGAATCTATAGTTGATTCTTTTGTTCTTGTATATATGAACTTTAACCTTTTACTATTTTAGGCTTAAAAACGTGTTTTACTTATTTTGGACTTTTTGTGTTTCGAACCACTGCTGGGCTTTTTAAAATCTATTTTGACTTTCAAAACTTCCAACTTACCACTCGGCTAATTTGACCACATTAATGAATTCTATAATTAGTATATATAACTCTTGATAGTAAGCTTTGTTAAAAAAATATCAAAAACAATTTGCTTGAAAAAAAGCAATTCATCAATATATTCAAGACACGATACAAGTATTTGAGTTCTGACATAATTTATGTTCAGAACTGACAGGGGATGTCATAGGGAAAGGGGATGGAATCGGCAAATAACATGCTAGAAAATGGCCGATTTTACCATTCGATGTATCTCGGGATTTTATAATAAGTAAAGGAATTCTCGTCCAGTTCGCGTATATCGAGAAACTTTTAATTGGATAGTTTTTTTGACGTATTTGACGTGTGTATGTTAATTTAGAATCGTCCGAAATAAGTCGGAACATACCGAAGTATAATTATAATATTCAGAAAAGACCATAGGAAGTTCGGCAATAAAACTAGAGAAAAGTGGGCGTTGATTATATAAATAAATCCAAAAGTTCTTCAAAGTAGGTATATTTAATTTAAATAATTGCAACTATAATATTCATAATAATTGCAACTACAACATTCTTATAAATATGAACCTAAAAAAAGTTATTGTTTAATATTGATAACAATTTCAAAATAGAACAATTAAATGCAAAAAGTTGAATTAACACTAATTATTGGGGAAAATGCTTTTTAAGGAATTTGATTAAACGGAGATAATCATAGTACTGCATAGTATTATAAAATTGCTACTGAAAAAAAAATGAACCAATATATAGTGATTAACACAGTTTGTCTATAAGCTATATATTTGGATTAAGTGTTAACTATGTTAGATATCTACGTACCATTAGTTGTTTACAAAATACACTGATATATATAATTATTGTTTGTAAACAAACATCTGCTTTGCATAATCATAAATCCTCGGATTTACTTTTTTCTAAGAAAACACATGTTTTTTAATTAATTTATCTTATAAAAATATATAACCTATATTTTCTGTTTTTATATATAATTATTAAGGTAAAAATACCTTACAAAAGAACAAAAAACCATTCAGAAAAATTTGTCAAACTAAAAATAATCCTGATTCTGATCCGAACTTAACAGCAGCTCGCTGGTAAAATTTGGCCCATACCGTGTTTTTGTGTCTATTAAACGCACTGGTGCATAGAACGCACCCCCTTTCCTCCCCAAAAAATCTGGAAAAATTCTAGTTCCTATCTATAGAACGCAGGAAATTCAGTAAAAATTTCACGGCAGAAATCCTCGTTCAAANACAAGAAGACGTATGTTGAATGTAAAATAATACAAACCTCCTTGTGAAATTATATATTTCAAACTATTACATCCATATTTTTTCATAATATATCCATAAATAAATGTCTGGCAAACTCATTTACCTAACACGATACACAAATCTAGCAACATTTGTTTGACTCTAATGGTTGAGTATATAGCAAAGGGAGATAATCGTTTCCGAAGCCTGGAACTGACGAGTATTCTCGCAATACAAAAACCACCAACGAACCGACGGCAACTTAACAAATCAGAAAGACCACAGGTGAACATTTGGGACACTTGAAAGACCTTGAAATATCTAAATATAAACGATTCTATTCACTTGAAAGACCTTGAAATATCTAAATATAAACGAAAATCGAAAGCACGGATGTCGATAAAAAATTGTTGTTTATATTTTGTTAATTGTGGCTGATTTAGCTTTCTGAACATTAAAAAGGTAAAAATATAAAATGAAAACACTGTTGCAGATAGAAATGTATTATGTAAGAGAATGCACTCCAACTTGTAGATTCTACAGTTGGAGTGTATTCTCCGTTACTGAAACACGTTTCCTAGTTGTGTGTATCTTCTCGTGAGATTCTGTGATAAAGGGACCACTTTGGTCTTTTTTACAAAGTTTTCTAAAAAATCATAGTTCTGATAATATTGAAAGCAATGCAAAGACATTGCGCAAATAAAAATGAACTAGGTTGCTCAGGAAGATGGTTTATGGTGTTTATCGCATAGGTATCCGATTTGTGGAGCCCCCCCCTTTTTTTTAATTATTCAATTCATCACTTTTGTGTGACGTTTTCATTATAAACAGTGTTGAACAACTTCAACCATTACCAAAAACTCAATCCGAGATCGATATAAGCCCATTTCTAAAAACACAAAAACCCTCCTCTAGTCTATTCTTATAAAGGTGGGGGGGTGTCCAGAAATAGTTTATCGCCCCTTTCAACAATATTTTAGTTATATCGCGGCAGTCAGTTTTATTTGTGGAGAAAACTGGAGTACCGGAGAAAACCATCGAACTGTCGCAAGTCATTGACAAACTTTATCATACAATGTTGTATCGAGTACACCTAAGGAATTTTTTTTATCGCAAGTGTAATTTTAGTCGTAAGATTAAAGTTTGTCTTCAGATAATCTTGGTGAAAATGATTTAAGAATTGTCGTACGATAATCGTTTAGTGAAAAGGTTAGGACAATACTTAAATTTTTTGTTTGTGAAAAGGGCAACAGGTCCTCAATAAAATGAAATATATATCAAATATATATTCAAACCAATTAGAAAGCTTAAGTAAAATAAGAATCAAATAAATTATTCTTATTGCAAATATTCACACAAAAAGATACTATTCGAAAATTAACATTAAAGAGTGAAATAAATAAATGTACACAATACCTTGCTGGCGACGGCCGATATGTTTCTCTCAGTTCACTATGTTCCGCATGGACAATATAATAAAGTGACAGAGCTTATATAACCAGATATCAAGATTAAACTGGTCAGAACTAAACAAAAATACTATTCATAAAGCAGTATGACCAATGGACAAAAGTGAGTAGAAATCATTGTACTCACATTGGAAAGTTAAAGTCAATCAACCATATAATAAAATTAGAACTGGATATGTGAACATGGTGACCGTAAACATCAAGTTAATATCTATATAAAACAAAATGTAAATTATTATTATCATTATTAATTTGTTAAAAATATTAACAATGAAGTTGTCCACATTCGTAAGCAACTAATTATTAGACAAAAACACATTTATTAACATTAATATATATATATATATATATATATATATAAATATCTATTATTTACTGCCATCTAAATTTTCACGATAACTTGTTAAGACTGGCGTTTTCTTTTAAATATTCATAATAATGAGACATTTTGTTACACTCTCATTAATTAATTAAGGGTTTAATAACTTTGCAAATCACAGATTTGATTTGATTTGATTTATTTGTTTAACGCCACATTCAACAATATTTCAGCTATATCATGGCGACTAGTTTTAGTGGTGGAGGAAGCCGGAGTACCTGGAGAGAACCACCGACCATGGGCAAGAAACTGGTTAAATTTATCACTTGCGGTTGCGAGTCAAGTGCACCCTTTTTGTAATTTACAAAGCCGAGCGCGAACCCACGCCGTATTTGTGATAGGCTTATATGAGTTGTTAGGTAATCCAACTACCTAACTCGTTGAGCCACCCGGACCCTATAGATCACAGCACCCGGACCCTATAGATCACAGCTATCCCAGTACACTTCGAGATAAATGATACTACGTATGTTTCGTGTGTCGTAATAACAACCCAGTTGCTATACACGTTACATACCAACACACTTAGTTGCATTTTTATAGTGTGGCTCACTGAAACAACAGTCCACCGTTTCTCCCCAATCATGATTCTGAGTCAACCAAGTCTTTACTGTTGCTCCTTAATGCTACGTGCTTAGCAGAGAAGCAAAAAAAAAAAAAAAAAATCTTATTTACTTTGGTCTTCCACACTCGTTTGTTTTAATGTTTCATTCATAAGACTACAATTAAATGTTAACACTTGATTATTTATATCCAAGATCATTCTTGTGAAATGAAATTACATATTAACCTATAATATATGTATTTGTAACACTAAGCTTTAATTAATAAGAAATGATAAGGGTATAATAAAAACAAAAATAAACACGGAAGATATAACATAAAGTGCGCAGGGCGCGGTTTTTTTTGTTTTTTGTTTTTTTTGTTTATTTTTGTTTATTGTTTTTTTTTTTTTATTGTTTTGTTTTTGTTTTTTTGGAATAAACTTCATCAGGTATGCTCAAAACCAAAATATTTGAAGACCAAATAACAAATAACTGCCATCTCTTAGCCTTACCACCTCTTAGCAACTCTCCATAATTTGTCAGTCAAACGTTGACCATCCCTTTCCTCATTTCCATGTCATTCAAAAAAAGTGTTTAATTCTGTATCATTTTGTTTTGTGAACTTGGTGTTGCTTTACAAACCATTTCAGATATATATACATGTATAATATATATATATATAATAGAAATGGGACCGAGAGCTTCTTCGGTTTGAAGGGGCTTCCGTCGGTTGTGCGGGATGTATAATTTGACAACCATCCCGTCCTTCGGATGAGACGTAAATAAAACCGAGGTCCCGTGTTGAGAAATAGCCACTCTCTTTGCACGTTAAAGAACCCAGTGTAACAGCTCATAATGAGCATTATGCTCATGATGAGTGGTCCATAGGAGACCTGTTGCACTGGCAACATTATCCGTCCCTACCCATCACATTTCCTTTTTTCGAGTCCCGTGGTGTTAAAATTATTCTCGTCCTGAATATAGCTGAAAAACTGCTTGCTGGACGTTAAACATCAATCAATCAATCAATCAATCAATCAATCAATATATATATATATATATATATATATAGAGAGAGAGAGAGAGAGAGAGAGAGAGAGAGTTAATGGTTAATGTGTTCGCCTTTAGTGCCTTAGATCATGCGTTTTCCTATTGGTCGAAATTTAATCATTATACCCGGTATATGAAGTTGGAATTTGATGTATCTTACTTATCTGTGAGCTAGCACTATGACAATCTAGCTGAGCGTGTTGTATCAGTGAGCTGGCACTATAAACATCTAGCTGAGCGTGTTGTATCTGTGAGCTGGCACTATAAACATCTAGCTGAGCGTGTTGTATCTGTGAGCTGGCATTATAAACATCTAGCTGAGCGTGTTGTATCTGTGAGCTGGCACTATAAACATCTAGCTGATCGTGTTGTATCTATGAGCTGGCACTATAAACATCTAGCTGAGCGTGTTGTATCTGTGAGCTGGCAATATAAACATCTAGCTGAGCGTGTTGTATCTGTGAGCTGGCACTATAAACATCTAGCTGAGCGTGTTGTATCTGTGAGCTGGCACTATAAACATCTAGCTGATCGTGTTGTATCTGTGAGCTGGCATTATAAACATCTAGCTGATCGTGTTGTATCTGTGAGCTGGCACTATAAACATCTAGCTGAGCGTGTTGTATCTGTGAGCTGGCAATATAAACATCTAGCTGATCGTGTTGTATCTGTGAGCTGGCACTATAAACATCTAGCTGAGCGTGTTGGTGGATATCATCATCATCTCATCGAATGAACTTGTTCTCATCATGATATAGACGAAAATTTGCTCATTTGGAGCTAACGAACAATCACTGACTCATTCAACAGAGCATGTATCGCTCACATGGTTATTGATTTATGCGAGTGCTGTTTTGGCTACAGCAATATTAATATTGTAGCATTTTAGAAAAAGCCTTTTATTCATAATCCTTTATGATTCTAAGTAAAACTATGTCGTGTGGTGATAGCCATCTTGGCTTTTTGATCGGCACAAAAATGTTTTTTGTAAAAGACCATCCAGTCGTCCAGTGATTATATATGTACACAGTTTCAGTCATATATTGTTTCTGAGAAAAATAAAATTCGTTGATATGACTACTTCTCGTAGGATACTATGTTATACAGCCTCCAATCAATCTGGAATATAGAAGTGAGACCTAGCTTACCATTTGTGAGTGTAACCCCTAAGAAAGTGGGGTCCGCTTGATTTGCAGGGTGAATTAGATATACAACTCAGTGCAGCCTGATACGACAGCTGCAAGTCGACAAGTCAGCTTCCTCCTGCACCAGTTTTTTTTAAACCAAGATTAACTCGATCAACATAACTAACATGATATAGGAAATCCATTGGAATACAACATGAAACCATGGTAACAATCAATTCAAAGAAAAATACTCGTCAAACAAGTCAAATTAGATGATGAATATATATTGTATATATAATTTCTTCCAAATATGTGTAATTTCAGAATTAAAGCCTTAATTCTAGCCCTTTTACCAAAATAAAATAGATATATCATTTTCTTTATTGACGCATGACTACGTCATTAAGATGAGCTTTTTGCTCAGAAATTTTATCTCAGCCTGGACCTCTAAGAGAAATTTTGCAAGGCGGAACAAGACTGTTTTGGGCCCTGGGGACAGGGCTGACACCTCTCTCAAAATTGATAGTTTGAGATCCAATAAAACCACTGGTAAACTTTCATAAATGCTTTATTTCCTGTGCAGCAGAATGTCCAGATAACATAAAAAAGTATACTTTATGCAAAGCATTGACAAACATCATTCAGAAGTCTAAGTGAATTTTTCATAATTATTTTTCTAAATAAACTGAAAATAGTAGAAAATACAACAACAACAAGATGAAAAAATCAAAAATAGAGATTCACAGGCCCTTTCTTGGCTCTACGGATCCCGGACCGAGTTATCGGCTGAATCCCCTCTCATAGGGACTGATCTCAGCAAAGGTAAATGATGGAAGAAATCTGTCGACATTCTACCGAAAGTTCTCGGCAAAATCAACTCAAAGAATAAAAACCACAGCAAAATTGGCTTTAGAATAAAAATTATATCTATCTTAAAAATATGAGAAAATTGTAATTTGGATTCCTTTATACAAATAAAATGGTTAACAAAATTATGTCCTATCAAAAGCCCACAAAGATGAAAATTGTGCAAAAAACTTCATTAAATTGGATGAAAAAAGTTCAAATCTTCAAATCGCTATGTATGTGCTTCTAACTGCATGTAGAAAGAGTCAGTTTATAGCAAACGTTAGAACTAGTGACTATAATTGGCTGATTGAAAAAGGAAGACATGAATGATTATGTTCTATATATCTTTTATTTCTCAATAAACCATTGCAATACATAGGTATAGAGAATTACAAAACTATTTACAAATAGATACATGTACAATTACAGTTACAGAAAAACAGAAATGGACACAGGGATTAACCAGGAGCACACACACCTTCATTTATGACTTTTATCATTTTACATAATTTCAAAAGATCTGATGTTTTCGTTACGGTCATGATATTTTTAAATTTAAGAACATTTGGTCTATTTCTAAAGTAACTTCGGATGAGATTCTTACGGTTTTGCTCAAAGTATCGACATTGTAAAATATAATGAAATTCATCTCCAATGGTATTTGTGTCACAGAGAAGGCATTTCCTATTGTTTATTTCAATATTTTGCCATCTTCCTATTTCAATCGGTAATCTATGATTAGTGGTTCTAAATTTACATAAAATAATGGCA
Organism: Gigantidas platifrons; assembly: GCA_002080005.1. Classification (NCBI taxonomy): domain Eukaryota; kingdom Metazoa; phylum Mollusca; class Bivalvia; order Mytilida; family Modiolidae; genus Gigantidas; species Gigantidas platifrons. The sequence goes on along the minus strand of MJUT01020951.1, from coordinate 627,801 downwards.
TTTTTTTAGTCCAAAATTTCAAGATATGGTTCAGGCATAAAATTGTCTTTAAATAACCTGTAAGTTAAGGCTTTTGTGGAATTTTCAGTTTGTGAGTGCCATAGTTGATTATACTGGTCTTTAAGCGTTTGTTTTACTAATGAAATAAACCAGTCACTATTTATAAAAGTTTGTGTGTTCCAAATATAGGCCAATCCACATTCATTTATAATATTATGAACATTTTTTAACCATTGAAGATTAGCATCATTCACTGTATACATTTCAAAGCATAATCTATATATTATTAATGACAATTTAGATTCTTTACCTAACAACAATTTTGACCAAAATGACAGAATTCTAATTTTTACATCTAGCACAATAGGATATCTTCATAACTCTCCATTAATCATATATGTGGGCGTCGAATTTTTTAACTGTAAAAGTAGTTTACAAAATTTTATATGAACCCTTTCAATTATCTCTATGTTACCAAGTCCCCATATTTCACAGCCATATAATAATGTGGGTTTTACCATTTTGTCAAATAGGTCTAGTTGACAATTTATCGAAAGACTATGGATTCTACCAAGTTTCAAAACCTCATACATTGCTTTTGTACCTTTGTGAACAGCAAACATCTTTGATTTATTAGAATTACCATTGTTTGCTAATAACACACCCAGATAATTAAATTCATCAACAATTTCTAGTTGTTTTCCGTTAAAGTTAAATTTAAGATTATTAGGAGTTCTTCCTTGCGAAAAAACCACAATTTTACTTTTTTCTACATTAACTTTTAGTTTCCAGATATCACAGTAATCACTAAAGGAATCCAACTGTTTTTGAAGGTCAGCAGCAGACTCTGCCATTACAACAGTATCATCTGCATATAAGATTATGAAAAGTTTCAAATACAAATTTAATTTATCTTTTAGTTCTGAAGAGACGGTCTTCAATCCTTCCACGTCACATGTTTCCATAAAAGTTTCTAAGTCGTTTAAAAATAAAATGTCCAACATGTAAAATTCTAGATGACGAAATACATTTTCTTTTACACAGTAAAGATCCTAATTATTTAATGACTACTCAATTAACAATTTAGATATTACAAACATTTCTGATATGGCAAATAATTATTTTATTCCATGTTGAACCATCAACAAGATGGGTAAAAAATATGGTTCCTACATTGAACTGTCTTTGGAACTGAGAAACATGAGACTGAAATATTTCCGATTTATTCTTTTAAATAATGTCTGTCATAAAACTACACTGTTTTGATTTAATAACCAATTCAGTTTTAAAATATTACAGATTGCAAAATATTCATCTTTCATTAGATTTATGAACTTATTTTTATTCCGGTATTGTTATTTTACATGTGGTCACTTCTTATCAGCAATCAGTTTAATTCATATGCAATAAAATTTCCAACTGAGAAAATAAATAATAAACACTACAGTATATATGAAAAATCATTATTGTCGGCTCAAAATGAAAATTTGGCGTTCGTCCTATACGTATATGGTATCCCATGCTACAACAACTTACTGCTTAATTATACCACTTACACCACTTAGTGGGGTTCGTGTTACTCGATCTTTATATGTATGTTTTGTAGATCGTTGTTTGTCCTTTTGTACTTTTTATTTTGACCATTGTGTTGTCTGTTCTTCGATATAAACAATAAACATGATACGACTGGGTGTTATTTCACCCCTAATTGTCTTTGATCAAGCTTCGTTTACCTTCAGCATTTCAATGAACAAATCTAATGTGGTTTTATTCAGGTGTCAGAACATGGTGTTTTATAACAAGCACCATACATATGTGTCTATGATGCTTCATCGATGTACGGCTTCAGATGTACGGCTTCAGATTACCCCTTTGGTATCTTTAAACTTTTCAAACACATGTAATTCTATTGAATTTTATCCTGCAATCAATATATTTGCTGTACAAATATGCTATACGAATAAATGTTTGCTTTATTCGTATTAGACGAATAAACTTTTCGTACTATACGAATAAACTTTTCAGCCTACGAATTTACTTTCCTGGTACCCTGTAGCTATGTACAGCGGAGGGCGGCGCAGACAAGTATGAAACTGGTACTAATATAACGCGGACCACGAAGAAGACACCCTTGACAACATTTATGAAAGGCGAAGAATGACGCTTGTTTCCGTCCTTTTTGTTTAAATCTGACAAGTTTTCCGACTTTTTTGACATTGCAGGATAAACACAAAATACGTATATTGTCGTTAAATATAAAATTCATTTGTACTTGCTGCAAAACAGGCCTGAAAAGCTCGTCAAAGGTTCGCTATTCTGCCTGTTTCTAAAGCTCGTACAAATAAATTTTATATTTACCGACAATGTACGTATATTGTATATGTCTACAGGACAGAGATAGACTTGACTCTTTTGTAAGAAGTTCGAAGACACCAAGGGGTAATCAGAATCCCTATATCGAAGAACAGACAACACAACGGTCAAAATAAAAAGTACAAAAGGACAAACAACGATCTACAAAACATATAATTCTAAGCATGTGGTATTTAGAAGTGAAAACAGAGACTGGTTAACTCGGAATCATAATGTGTGCGAGTGGAGCGACATGTCTACCAGTGGACTATTGTTTCAATAAGCTAATACAATAAATACAATGTTGTGCTCTTTGTATTGATCCGTAAAACACGTATATTATCATTCTTTCACCCACCAATACGTAACTTGGCGTTAAAGATAAACTTGGCATGAAAGGAACCACCATGTACTCATTTTACAACGCATCTGATACTTAAAAACACATTGACGTACCATTGTTATGTTGATATCATTTAATTAAATATTATAAACTATTTCCTTGGAAGTGTGTTTTACTATATGTACAGCTTTGACACGATGGCACGAAACATTCACAGTACTTTGTATATAATGCACCAGTACATATACAAAAACACAAACGACTGTTATTAAAGGAATTACATCTCGGTGGCTTGAATTCAGATCACTTAGAGAAATTGGTCTAACTATCCAGATAATCACTAATAAACAGAAAACAATATTTTTGCAGATATGATAATTCAAATGGCATTGCTGACATTTGTCCTTCCTGTACATTTCGTCTGAAACAGAAAAAAAAACATGTGTTAAAACAACTTTATTCACAAATATACATTCAATTTTAGTATGTGATTATTTCAAGTTTGTATTAGATTCTGAAATTCGTATTTCTTCATTACCACATGTTCGGTCAGTATTATTTTCCATTAGAAAAAATATATATCTTTTTTATTTTTATTTTTGGTGTTTTAACGCCACTTTCAACAATATTTCAGCTATATCATGGCGACCAGTTTTAGTGGTGGAGAAAGCCGGAGTACCAGGGGAAAACCACCGACCATGGGCAAGCAACTGGTAAACTTTATGACTTGCGACTGCGAGTCGAGTGCACCCTTTTTTGTAATTTGCAAAGCCGGGCACGAACCCGATGCCGTATTGGTGATAGGCTTGTATGAATTGTTAGATCCAGCGACCTAACTCATTGAGCCACCCGGGTCCCTGAAAAAATATAGGTTCGACGCTCCATACACTATATAACATTGTTCACAAAAAAATGAGATTGGCGAACCTCTACGTGCATAAGTATACAGTATATTTAGATAGATGGGCCTTAAAATAATATCGTCAAATTGATACAATGTGATGTCTGTTCTTCGATTTACGGATTCTGATAACCCCATTTCGTATCTTTAAACTCTTCTTTTAAAGGAACAAAATATTCAGCGCTGCAACTGACTACAGTTCTATTTTAGAATCGAATGTTTTCTTAGAATGTGTATCTTCTGTACAAACATATAAACTAACGAATCTGAACAACTGTTGACACTTTCGGATGCGTCTGTGTGCGACTTGGTAAATACATTCATATCTGTTAGAATTTTCATATGAAAACAGTCTTCCATGAAAGTCCCTCTGATGCAGATTCTTATTATTGTTTCATATACTAAATTAACGCCTTTAACTCACAAATGCATGTACATGACCTGTCACTTTCTTAACTAAGTAGAGATACTTCAGTAACAGAAATGGCTGGAAAATACTAGTTTATGGGCCAAATTATCTTCTCTAAGCGCCCGTTTACATGATCAAATTGGTCGTCAACAATGTGCTCAAAGAAATCTTTTTCCATGGTATCCGGTTTCATCGATCAAAGTATGTAAAAGGTTGATCAATGTTTTAATCTCAAGCTACCTTTGGGTCGTAGATTCAAAGACAAACAAAATGATTCCGAAATGATGTTTGATTGATCAATTTCTATCAGAGTTCATCAAAGCTTCCAGAAAAATAGGATGGAATTTCTATTCCGTCAAATCCGTCAAAGTCAATCAACGTTCTTTGACAAAGTTTTTGATGCAGGTTTACACGATCAAAACACTTTGTGAAAGAAAACTTTGACCAGGTTTTTGATGGAAAACTTTGATCGTGTAAACGGGCCTATAGTGAAATGATATGGTGATAGGGACCAGGTGAATCACAACCATTTTATCATCTGGTTTTATTCCCTGTGTTAGGAGCAAGTTTTGTCAAATCTTTATTTTCGCTGTACTGTATTTCGAAAAGAACAAACGATAAAAATAATTAACTGGTAAATGGTAAAGAACCCGGTTTTTTAGTGGGTTCGGTGTTACTCGATCTTTAGTTTTGTGTGTACGGTTTGTAGATCGTTGTTTGTCCCTTTGACCTTTTATTTTGACCATTGTGTTGTTTGTCCTTCGATTGTCATGTTCTGATTACTCCTTTTTGCATCTTCAAGCGCATCTTGGAGCAGGCCTGAACGAGTAGTCTTTCGTCATATGTTGTCGCTAATGACCTGGTGTAAGCCCCACTCTTCTGTCTGATCACACCCATTATAGCATTGTCTTCAAGTGAAATTCTAAGCTTCCGCCGATATGCGTCTCAAACTTGATAGATATTGAATGTAAAATACCTGTCGTCATCGATATAGCTAAAATAATATCATCAGGCGTTAAACAACAATCTAGCATTGTATATGATTGGTAGTTTAATGCAGTATATATATACTACATTATAAGGGGGTTGTGTTGTTAAATCTTTGTGTTTCCTTCTACTGGTTTGTAGATCATCGTTGTGGTTAATTTTGAATTAACCACTATGGTGTATGTCCTATAAAAATACAGCTAAGCGCGTTGATCTAGTACAAAGCGGATCTCATCTTCATTTCACTGAAAATTAACTTGTTCTCCCCATAACATAGCTGAAAAATTGCTGAGTTGTCGTTAAGCAACAATCACTCACTCATTCCTTCGATTTACGACGTCTGATTACCATTTTGGTGTCTTCAAAACTGAGACGACCATTTCTGTGAGAAGTAAGGGGATATACACCAGTTGTTTTAAGACCATATTTACAATATGCTATCCGATGTTTATTAATTTAAAACTTACCATCATATAATATCTTTTCTTGTCTATTCCTAACTGAGAACACAACTGTCACAGGTATGTATATTAAAATATATTCCATGAAAATACCTCTAAATTCAGAACTAAAATGTTCACAAAAGTATAACTTTTTTGGAATCTCCCAATCTCCCAAAGCTCCTAAATGTAAATCCAAGTCAATGAAGTTCCCATCATCACACAATGGTAAAGCAACATGCATTTTGTGGATCACAAATATTGAAACTGATACATAAATCCCATTAAATAATCTAGAACATGTAGGGTATATTTGAGGTAGTTCACTCAAAGCTGTTATCACTACGACCACAATAACAATTAAACATGAGGTGGGAATTGTGTAAATATCTATGAAAGCTGGTGATATCACAGTCAAATTCCATGCTAATTTTAGAAAACGAAGTATTAAAAATAGTAGATGGAAAAACCCAGTTGCCATAGTAATAAACAAAACGCTCGAATAACGATGTGACGATATATTTGTTATATGGATATTGAGCATAATAAATGCTGTGACGGATAATGAGAAAATAATTAAGGTGTGGAAAACTAGAACAATCTCCATGGCAACTTTTATTTTTATGACACACAGCTGGTATATTTAGGTCCAATGGTTTATATGCTTAAAGTCAGTTCTTCTTCTCCTGTAGATGAAACAAAAAGATATGATGAAGCGAGTGCATAGTACATCAAATAGTCGGTTTTCTAATTTTATTATAGGATTAAACACTGTTTTTTAGGAAATTATCTATGTATAAACTCCGGCAACTCACTCACAAACTGATTTATGTAAAGTTTGTGAGTGAGCTGCCGGAGTTTATACATACATAATTTCCTAAAAACACAGTGTTTAATCCTTATAATTCTTATTCTTGGACATCGTGTTGTTTTCGACGTTAAATACTAATAATTCTTGGTGGATTATTTTTTCATATTCCTACGCCGTAACGCTACAAAAAAAGTAGTACATTAAACGGAAATATTGATTTATAAATTCCTTTCGAATGACGTAGAATAAGTGACGATATCCATTCAGATTACGAGTTATTGAAAAAATTCTAGTAAGAATAGAATTATATTCCAATAACAACCAGCGAGTAATGTTCATCATTACCACGATGGTTTATATACACTTTATCTGCATTCATCTGCATTTACGTTAAGACCTTGTGTTATGTCGAGGTAGTGGCAGTGGTGATATTTGCTTTGCAGTGGCAAAACACGCTGAGTTGGGGCGGTTTTTGTTTATTTATTTGGGGGGGGGGTCATTGCAAGTGAGACATTACTTTTCAATTAGTGACATTATTCATTCCTGAGTCATGAAGTCAACCGTAGCATAATATTTGACTTGTTGACAACCGCAAGTGATAAAGTTTACCAGTTGCTTGCCCATGGTCGGTGGTTCTCTCCGGGTACTCCGGCTTCCTCCACCACTAAAACTGGTCGCCATAATATAGCTGAAATATTGTTGAAAGTGGCGTTAAACACGTAAAAATCAATCAATCAAATCAAATTGACTTGTTGACGGCGACCAGTATTTGATAGAATGACGCAATGATATTGTCTGAAATATTTAATGTTATATGTTATTTCATATCAGTTCTAAATTCGACATTTTTATTGGTGTAGACATGGCCATATGTCATGCATTAATTTGTGTTAAAGAAATCCACCAGTCATTAACATGATAACGCCTTTTTTTTTTAAACATAACGGAGATCGTGCAGTTTTCAATATAAACCAACATTGTACTAAAATTAGCAAAATTATTTAAAAAAACTTCCTTTGAACAATGAAAAAAAAAAATAGTCACTTATTTATAGGGCATTATCGTGATAGATATCCTGTCCTTGGGACAGTAGTATTGAACTCAACACTATCCACTAATAATGCACTCGCCTGCGGCTCGGGCATTATCAATGTTCCAGTCAAGACTACTGTCCCCTGGGCAGTCTATAAATCACGATAATACCCTATACATAAGTAACTATTATATAATTATTCAGCAATCAGACAGAGTATATAATGTGACATCCCCGGCTTATACCCAAAGGAATATATTTTAGAGTGTGTAAGCTGAAGCAAAATTGGGAAGAACAATAATAAGTTGTCCACATATGACATAAGTTTGAAAAAAAATGGGTAGTTAGATAAAGAAAGGCGAATAAAGAAATGATTAATCCAGAAATATTTCAATTTAATGAAGTAAGGGTTGAAAAAGTAAACATTCATAAAGAAAGACCATACCTGAATACACTATGGTCCTCATTTTATACCAGGTAATTCTTTATTTAGTAACTCAAATAGTTTTACAATATATTTTACCGATTTGTGTTTGACGAGGTCAACAAGAATATGAACTTTAAACATTGAAATCAACGAATAATGTTAGGTTTGATTTATTGCTGTTTTTCGTTGACAATTATTTGTTTCAATGGATAGATGTCTTAAGACTTAATAACGGGGCGGAAATGTGGTAAGTGGGGCTAGACTTGCACACAATGACCGTAATCCCCCGGTATCCGAAGCCGCTAGAGAAATATATTTTATGCGGACATCACAACACGGAACTCAGAACGTAAAGACAAACGCAGGTAGAAAAATCCGATTTTATCGCCTGGACATATATGTGTTCAAGACATTGAACTCAAGGTAATGTTAGGACACCCTGGTCTTTTTGTTTGTTTTTGTTTTTATTTACTACTTTTTTTTCTTCTTCTTTACATTAGTTTTATTTTGATTTGTTTTTGTTTATTTACGAGTTGTCAATTGCAATGGCCAATTTTGATTAAGAAATAATTACAGATAACCACATACCTCTATTGTTGTTGCCACCTTGATGCCGACTGAATTGTTGCAATAATATTCTGATTTTTGAAATGACAACCGAAAAAGTTTTTCAATAACGATGGTAAATATGTTTTGAGGTTATTAATTCAACAGAAATGAGATATACTGCAAATTCCACTTCGTTAAGAACTAAACTGCCTATTTTGAAAGGCGAAGGTGCCGTAGTCGTTTACATGGTAGACGACATGCTCTGTTCTGAAAACATGACATGCAGACGGTAATTATATTTCTTATGTTTTAAACATTTTATTTTAAGTTTATATTTATTCATATGAACCGTATTTATGATTTGCAAATCACGTCGATTTCCTATTTTATTTTGTGTATTGTATCATTGCGCATCTTTTACAATAGAGTGTCATGAAACAACCGCTTTACAAACACAGACCGCGCATATTTATGACGTAATTACACCTTATATAAGAATGCTGGATTCTGATTGGTTAATAGCCGTGATATATTATACAGATATATCATGTTTTGGAGGGGTATTTGCGAAAAATACCAGTCGAGAGACGAAAAATTTCCCGAGCCGAATGGCGAGGGAAATTTAGTCTCAAGACTGGTATTTTTCGCAAATACCCCTCCCAAACATGATATATCTGTTTAATTACACCGAATATTATTTAGAACACTGGCTAAATAAATAATACCTTTTGTTTGTCGTTTTTAGGACCTAATATGATGTATCTGTTTAATTCTACCGAATGATGTTGTAAAACGCACAAATGATAACGTTTAACAAATTTTGTTACAAGCGTCTCGGTGAAGGGTGAAAACGGCAAATACGATTTTGCAAATACCTTGAAAAAAAGTTTAAGTGCCTCAAGAATGAAAATTCGAAAAATCCCTTTTGGTGACCATAAGAGAAAATATCATCTCAGTTTACAGGCAAAAAAAAACCGCGTCAAAAAATTCGAACGATTAAAGCCGCGGCAGCCTCTTAAAGTTTGCAGTTTTACCTGTCAAAGGTAACTTCCGGATAAAAATAGCCACAACTTCCGCTTTAGTGCCTGACGTCATAATTTGAACACTCCCGACTGTAAACGTAATCTTTTAACACCCGAAAGAACGATTTGATGATGGATAACATTCGGGAAGAGTTCTATTCCGATGGATCTGATTTGACTCTAGATGATCTGTCTTGCGGTTCGTCTCCTTTTGAGCTTAGTGGCGAGAGTGACTCGGTTCAGGCAACATCTGAAGGAGAAAGGGGGGGCTGTAAATGACGTGAATATATTGCCATATCAGTTTGGAAATAAATATCTTGGCCTGGTGAAAGTTAAGAATAAATATTCTGGCCTACACCTCCTAAAAAATAAATAAAAATTCTGGTCAATTGTCCCGAGTCTAAAATAAGGTATTTTATTTTACATATTTCAATCCTGCCCTAAATTAGCTGATCCTGATACAGTTAAATACAGTTATTTTCTTCATCTTTTGCGTTTGGACTACTGCAAGCTAAGGTTGCACTTTTAGTGGCCACTTAGGGTGAAAAATGAAACACCTTTAATCATTCCAAATCTTAATTGATTTTGAACACAAACATCATACCTACAAGATTCCAATTAATCAGGGATAGTTTCCATCATTTTGATTGAAAAAATATATTTAAAGATAATGATGTAAAAAAATCTGTACGTATGGGACAATCCGTGACTTACGATTATTAATTTTTTTTCCTCTAAAGACTTTATCAATTGTTTTATCATATTTTCAAATCAGAACTAACTTGCTTTCAACACTATAGAACAACCAGGGCTTTCTGGTAAGATATCTTTTTATAATTTTCCCATTTTTCAAGCTGCCTCAAAATAATTGAAAAAATTGTTGATTTGTTCTCTTTAAAATCACAAAAGCTAAACTATTCTTCATTTAACATAGTGATTATGAAATTTTACTATTTTTTTAACCAATGAAGAAAATTATAAAGAGTACATAAAATTCACAATAGACTATTTTTAAAATGTTTGATTTTCCATATTCTTGTCCCATAGCAAGGACGTATATAGAACTTATTAACGTCCTTGCCCATAGGTAAGATTTAATTGACCATGTTTAGTAAAATTAAATGAAACAATAACCCAGGACCCACTATTAAATAGAGGCCCTACATCGTTACTAGCCCTGAAAATACGTACCCTCGTGGCAAACACGGGAAAATTAAGGTCCATCGGTCAAATGCCTGTGTATGAGCCTGTATTTCCATAACCGTTCATAATAGACCATTGAAAGTTATCTATTGTTTAGACCCCATAATGCACCAAGTTTAAACATATCATTCATTTATTTTATATTTCAACATATCATTTTCTGATCAATTACACAATATCCTTTAAAAAGTGCAACCTTAGCTTGCAGTAGTCCGTTTATTTATTGCATCCTTTAACCGGAAGTAGCATGTGTGTTCAAATTATTACGTCGCGAACATTTTACATCCGGGAATTTCGCAATCGATAAAATTATACAGGTGAAAAAAAAATACGAAAATACACCTTAGCTCAGATCTCCGTTAATGCATAGAATTTTTTTATCGGGTTTTTTTCTTATGGTTTATAATTTTATAGAGAATATATATAGCGCTTAAAATAGTTTTTGACTTTTGGGCTGGAATGGCACTTTAAATCTTATGCAAATATACCTACATGAAGTTAAAATTCTGCAAATTCACAATGCAAGGCCTGAATGTAACAACATTCGGCTCGGGAAATTTTTCGTCTCTCGACTGGTATTTTTCGCAAATACCCCTCCCAAACATGATATATCTGTATATAATCGGTTATACATAGATATCATTTACCACTGATGTAGACTCAGACCGCTTGAAGGACGTCATATTATAATTATATACTGTTTCATCTCCATAGTATTCACTAGTCGTATAACTACATGGATGGATGGATGGATGGATGGATGGATGGACTTACGGACGGATAGATAGATGGATGAATGGATGGATGGGTGGGAGGGTAGGTGGCGTGTGGGCTGGATGGACGTAAGGACGGACGGACAAATATATAGCCAGATAGAGAGAGAGAGAGAGAGAGAGAGAGAGAGAG
>MJUT01020951.1:578446-596102 GCA_002080005.1 Gigantidas platifrons | reverse complement strand
TTTTTTTTTAACTCATTTCTTATACAATTTCAAACGAAATTTTCACCATTAAACACAGAATATTATACATGTACAGTTTTACTGTTTATTTGGACATATTTTAGGTGCAGTTTTAAAATGATCAATGGTTTAATCACAAACTTTATTTTTTTTTGTGTCACAATTCCATATACCTAAGTATTAACTATTACATTAAAATTTACCTTGCTGATTCTTTAAAACTGCAGATTATGTCCAAATAAACAATAAAACAAAATAATATTGGTGAAAATTTTATTGAAACTGGATAAGAAATGACTTAACATTTTTTGTTTAAATTGTGGTTTCATATTACTGAAGGGAACTCCATGCACAGGAGAGATATTGACGAGTTAATCGATTTCACTTTAACATATTTGGGGGTACTGTTAAATTGGTTTCAAATACTCATGAATTATTAATCAAAATCTAATGAAATTTTAAAAACTTGTTGATTAAAAATTAATATTGAAAAAAACATTCGAATAAATAATATTAAATCACCTAAATGTTGACCCTGCGCTTCTTTTTCCCTTCAGTATATATAGGAAAAAATCACAGGTGACGAATAATTATGTTCACTAACTAAAAATTGTTGTAAATAAAACAATTAACACACAATTTCAGTGTGTCTTATCGTGTTGGAAAGGGAATAAACATAACAGGATGTTGTTTAAATACGAAATGTAAACCATTGTGAACGTTAAAAGGGTAGAACAGCTGTAATAATTTTACCGTTTGTGAAAAGTTGATCTCTGCCCCCCTTACTGGCTACAGGGACTTCTCTGTCCCCATACGACACATCGTAATTTTGTGCCGAAAACGATTATTGACACATTATGCTGCCGTAATAACTATAAATCATTATTGCCCTCGTTTTGGACACACTATATGACAACAGTGATCACTGTGTAGTGCTGCATGTAAGGCGTAATCGTACAGAAAATACAGGTGAATTCCGATTTTGAGGACCGTCCCCACATTGTGTTTGAGTGTTTGACTATTTCCAGGACAACTTGCGCATGCAAACTGGGTTCAATATCTGCGTGGATGATCACAGTGTTCCGCTGGATATATTTGTACACTTGCCTAATTACAGAACTCGAGAAATTTGCAAAATTATACCAACTAACCTCGTTCTCGTCGCTTCGGATCTCTGTCCCCGGACTATGTTCATCTCCGTCCCCGAATGTGGCATTGGACACGGTGTAAACGCTAAATCGTTTTATTTGTCATTCATATCGATATGACCATCAGTTATTTTGTCTACAGCACGGGGCAGTAGATACTGTGCATGGAAGCGGTTTTCCGATTTAAGGAAACATGATTCAAATTCTGTAATAAAATGGTCCAAAAATGGAAAGTACAAAGAAATTCGGCAATACTGTTTTGGCGTTTCCGCGGGATGATTGTCTCTGGTAGTCTGTTTACCACATTGCCTGGGCATACTTTCAGATATATGGAAAGATTTGGCTAATTTAAGTTTCGGATTCATGCAGACATGATATATCTAGTTATTGGTTTGTTTGTTTTATTGTGTTTTACGCCACTTTCAGCAATATTTCAGCTATATCATGGCGACCAGTTTTAGTGATGGAGGAAGCCATAGTACCGCGGAGAGAACCACCGACCATGGGCAAGCAACTGGTAAACTTTTTCACTTGCGGCTGTGAGTCGAGTGCACCCTTTTTGTAATTTACAAAGCCAGGCGCGAACCCACGCCGTATTGGTGATAGGCTTGTATGAGTTGTTAGGTAATCCAACTACTTAACTCATTGAACCACCTAGGCCCCTTCTATGATGTATTGGGATGAGCTGTCACTGAAACTGGCCACTGAGCTTTCAGTTTCAATGTCTTGCGGAAGTGCTACATTAGAAGATTCTTCACTTGAAGCATCTTCATCCTCAGTACGTTGTTTATCAGGGATATCTGGTAGATGCGTACTTGGTACGGATTTAGTGAAGAAATGTTTGCCATCCAGGCTTTTCACGTTTTGTAAAGATGTTTTATATCGGAAATGAATTATGAACACTATGCACAGGCACTTGTTTCATTCAAAAAATATATGCCCCCTCCTCTTCCTTAAAGAAGAGGAGGTGGCATATATTTTTTGAATGAAACAAGTGCCTGTGACACTATATGAAATCGTTAATGGTGTAAATATAGATTCTACTTCAGTTGCCCGTAGGTTACGATATTTCTCCACTCAAGAGTGAAGAGAGTTAAATTTAAAATTTTAACCACAAGCCGTCAGGTGAGTGATTAAAATTTTAAATTTTACTCACGAGAGTGGAGAAATATCATCGTAACTGAAGGAGAATTTGTTTCTCCCATTATTTAACACGAACTTTATTTCAAAATTTGAAATGAATGCGGGGAAAGGCACGAGACATTTTAATCCTCTAGAGGATTACAGATTTTTCCAACACTGGTTCAGCGGGATTAAAACGCCAGTAATAGGAGAATAGGAAATGCTGACGTTAGCGTAACGTTTGCTTGTCAATGTATTCACTGTGTATCATCTGTACACGGGAAATAGCTACAACTAAAGCGTAACACACCAATTTACAAGTTGTCAAGGTAAGTAAGAAGTCGTTTTACTGCGAAAGCACAACGTTATCATTGAAACTGTTAATATGGCAGATTCCAGATAAATACCGCTTATACTTTTTGGGCTCATAGAATAAAGGAACTTCGTTAAAATTGTTTGATGCGTGATAATTCTCAGCTAGTACTTCAGAAAACAACTTTCCCTCACAAAATTTTACGAAATAAAATAATGTAGACGCTTTTCCATGAATAATACGTAACCGGAAAAGTAAAATTTAATGACGAAACATCTGAAATTATATCCCCTTTGATACACTGGTAATTGGATATGGAAATATAACAACATTAATATCGACGTTAGTGTACGGGTTTTAGTCGAAAATAATGTGTTTGTGTACGGAGTATAGCTACGTCGCTAAAACCCGTACACTTTCTGATCGTAAAAAGTATCCGATTTCTCTTTAATGATGCAAAAATGAAATCAATTTCCGGTCACACTTAGTTGTTTATGTTGATTGAACCATATGTCCGTAGTTTATGATTGGCAAATGTATTAGCTACTCTTAGTATCATCTTTAAATGCCAGGAATGAGCAAGTTTAGTAAGTACTAGTAACACACATGTTTCGATTTTTAATCAATTACAGGACTGGTCTTGTAAAGTGTTCGTTAAATGTCACGAAATACTATTCCCGGTGTCGTATAGTAAACCTTCCGCATAGCAAACCTTCCCCCGGAATGTTTACTATATAGTAAACCTTCCCCCAGGATACTTTACTATATAGTAAATATTCCCCGGGGGGAAATTTACTATATAGCAAACATTCCCCCATTCATAGGCAATCGTCCCCCTGGATATTTTGCTATATAGTAAATGTTCCCCCTTAATCCGGATAATTACTATTGATTCGGAATTTAGCACCCTAATCGTGTTAATTTTAATTTTTATATACCATTAATTATACAAAAATGTATCCGGTTAAAAAAAATGTACGGAGCCATTTTGCAGTATTTGAGTAGGTAGGAAGGTTTACTATGCGGAATAAATACTATATAGTATAAAACGTTCCCCCATGGGGGAGGCTTACTATATAGTAAATCTTCCGGGGGGGGTATTCTACTATGGGGAAAGGTTTACTGGGTGACACCGGACATAAAATGTCACGAAATACTATTCCCGGACCTATAGTAAACGCCATGTTATTAAAATATACAGCTTTAATCCTTAAAATTATATTATTTCTTACCTGTTGTGAATATAAAATATCCTACGCTTCAGTGGTAGCTATTTCCCGTGTTCAGATGGTACACAGTGATATTACAATGCATATATCCTTTACTAGTACGTCTTATCAGCGATATTTTAATTATACTGATTTAATTAGACTGTTAAAAGTAGCAATAAAAAGATCTTTTTTTTATATTTTATTTCCACCTTTTTTTTTAACCTGCCGATGTGCACGCCATGGCGTGACAGCGTATATGCAGCTACGCCACTGCAGTCAATCCTGCCCATGCTGTCACCTCTATTAAGTAGTCACCTGTATTTAAAGGTATTTTTATTGGCTTGTAGAACATTTCATTTTAATGGAATCTCTGTTAAAGCCATATTTCTTTGTTCCATACGATGTAAGCATTGTGGACATTTGTGTAAATTGAAAATCTATTACAGAACTAATCATTATTAATTATTAAAACTAATGTTCTCCTCCCTGAGGAATAAGTGATCTTGACCAAGTTTGACTACCCTTTTTAAGCCCTTTGGTTGTTTTCCTCCTAGCGATTTTCATATTATTTGGCTTTCGTGCCTTGCGAACTAATTCGATAACAATTGTTACTACTATCACTGTGTCAATACCACTGCTAGTAGTTGGTGTTTTTGCACTGATATGGTTTATTAAATAAATCTATTATTGACATTTACAGTTCCTAGACAATGTAATAATTAAGAAAATTAAGGCATAGATGACATTACGCGACTTGGATATTATGTTTTCAGCCCTTTGGTTTTATTGCTCTCAGACACTTAAATTATTTGGCTTTTTCAATCTTTCCATTTGAGTGTAACTGATGAAGGTTATTCCTGAAACGCATCAAACACACTAAGCTCGGTATCTACAAATATCATAGGAATGCATTATTTTCCTTTGATCTTTTTATGGTTTATATACCAGAATGTAAGCATCAGCTAAGAACTATGAAATACTACACTCAGATACGTGATATTGTACATTTTAAAGCTGTGTTGCAGTTTTATTACTCTAAGAGAGGCGTACAATAATCTACCAACGACCTAGATGTGATATTGCTTGGATTCATATTACAAATTATTTTTACCACGGCTTTCCCGAGTTAAGCGGTCAAATTATCTCACGATTCACGTTCGATTATTAAACCGTTTAACACGGGGAACCGTGGTATGTACATGTTTCTTACCGTTTAAACCCCCTGAATGGATTGTAATCATGCGTTCTCACTGACCATGCAATCACTCTCTGTGGCATATGACTATTTATAATCCTATCCTTTTTGCTGGGGGTGAGTTTAGAAACCGTTCTATGTTAAGATGAGCATTATCTACAGTTGGTGCCCAATGTTTAGTAAAGTGAAGCTTTGTTTTTTACAGTGATTCCCGCAATTGTTTTATACAATGAAACACGAACCTAGTAAAAAAAATAATTATGGTCAATATATACAGATTAATACATGGGCATTTCCATATTGGCCTGGTTATCATCCCGAGGCACCCATATTAGCCTGAGACGAAGTCGAGGGCCAATATGGGTCGAGGGATGATAACCAGGCCAATATGGAAATGCCCATGTATTTAAACTATTTATTATATACTACTGACATCTGCAGACGTAAACACCGGAAGTTGTTTATTTTGTCTGAAACGCACAAGAGGCACCTAATAACCGGTTATTTTCCCGGAGTGTGAAAATATGGACAGTTTACTTCCGGTCATATTGGTCATACAAAAATGCCTTTATTTTAACTAAGTATGTAATAAACAGTTGTAAACCAATATTTCAATGTCTTCAAGTCGGTGGTTTTCTCCGGCCGTCGGGGCACTCCTGTTGCCTCTACTAATAAAACTGACTGCCACAATATAGCTGAAATATTGCTAAAAGTGGCGTTTAAAGCATAACTCAACTAACATAATATTGTAATCTCTTTAATATAATTGATATAAGGGGCGGTCAATATGCAGTCAGTGTCTATCACCACTGATGTTGTGAGTTTGAATCTCGGCCAGGGCGAAAGGGTCGTAGTGGCCGTGATCGTGTGATGGTTGGATTTACAACTACATATGCTATCAGTGCCTATTATATTGTGAGTTCGAATCTCGATCAGGGCGAGGTGTACAACATTGTGACAAAGTTTGTTAGTGGTTGGCGGCAGGTCGGTAGTTTTCTCCGGGTCCTCCGGTTTCCTCCCCCAATAAAACTGAAATATTGTTCAAAGTGGTGTCAATCACCATCAAACAAACATATAATTAATATTATACAATCATGTGATTGCTTCTATGTCACGAATATTACATAACAATACCGATGACTCAGTTATTTGTGAGGGTATGCACGCATGTGAAAAGCACTAAAATGACTATGATTTCAAAGTCAGGTGAGTGTTTGGTGTATGAAACTAGTTTAAGACCGTCATTTTTGTTTTTTTATATTAAAGTGCCTGTATAAATCCAAAACAGTGAGCGATCATGTGTATTATGGGTATGATTTTTTTCATGAATTTTTAGACTGCATTTCGGTACTGTTCCGATAGGAGATAAAATTTATTTTGAAGTATACATAATTATTATGTTTACAATTGTGTTAGCCTTAAGATCATTATGATCTTGACTATGATTTTGGTGTCCGTTCTTGCGTGCATAAGTGAATGATTGTTCTCTAACGCAGGCCTCTACATTAACATATTTTTCAACTTGTCCCTTCGGACATCTAACTAAAAAAAGTGCTTTCCCGACTCAATCTTTTAGTTGTCCAAACAAATTAATAAAAATTACAACAACTAGAGTATAAATATCAGCAATTTTGGAGAAGACATTCTAAGTTGAAAAACTTGTGTCTAATCCATTTGTTTTGAACAATAAAATATGTTTAAAGTAGCAATTTGTATAGAATGGTTTGGTTATTGTCTCACAAACATTATCGCATCCTGTCATTATTGATACTAACAGAAATCATGATTATGACATCAACAAATTAACATACACTTCCTTCAACTGTTATTGTCTATGTGAGTATGAAAAAAAATGCAATTATATTCATTTTATAAGACATTTGTGTAATAAACATCAGCAAAGCATGCTATTTGTATTTGTTATTTTATTTTTGCCATAAGTTTCATTTTAAACTTTGACCTTCAAAAGAAGCAGATAACGAGCAGTAATAGTATTGTGTAGTGCACTGAAAAAACATTAGCTAGGGATGACATTTTGATGTAATCAAAACAAAAACAAACAAAAACAATCACAAAATACAACACGAATGGGTTAGGGGTAGGGTTATAGTTTTTGACGCCATTTTCAACAATATTTCAGCTATATCGTGGCTGTCAGTTAACTTTGAACATAAAATCGGGGTACCCGGAAAAAACCTCACCAATCTGCCAGAAGTCACTGACAAACTTTATCACATAATATTGTAATCGAGTACACCTCGCCATGAGCGTGATTCGAACTCACAATTTTAATGGTGCTAGGCAATGATTGCACAGGTTGCTGTAAATCCAACTATCACACGATCACGATAACGGACCCACATCCCGTAAACAGGAAGGGAAACCAAACAAATATATTTGATGCACAATAATTTTGATTATGACTAAATGAATATATTACATGTACAGGTTTCTGAATATAGGATAAATAAAACTAACAGAAAATATACAATGTGCTTTAATGAACATGTATCTGAATATATATGGCCATTAACAGGGGCGGATCCAGGATCTGAAGTTAGGGGGGAGCAGTTAAAATAATGGGGCCGAGCGAAGCGACGCGCGATTTTATTTGGGGGTATTTCGTGTGAAAAATCACGATTTTACGCAAAAAAATCATATTTTTTCCACCCCTGGATCCTCCCCTGATTAACATGTTCGCACTCATACACAAAAGATGATATTACCATTGTTCTCGTCGTCAAGACATGATATTATTGTCGTTCTCATCTAAGAGTAGTGAGGACCTCCGATCTCTGTTTTGTAATCGTGATTATATCTATATATTTCCTGTGCTCTCCAACCATCGCTAAGTAGCTCTATTCTAGGAGAGAGCAATTGTTAAACTCGTTTTATTTACAGCAATTCCAATGCTTGCTCATAGTTAATGTACCCCTAAAGACAGTGGCAGTGTCAAATTTAGGCACCATTGCCCTGTTCGTAAGGCAGTGTACGTGATATAGAGACACAAGAGTTTTCGTAATCTACAAATTAGATTTTTACCGTACAGAGCATGTGTCACTCTCCAAACATTTGATGCATTATTTTGTCAGAATTACCTAATTATGATCCCACTACAACCGTCTTCCCGAGTCCGTTACGTTGGTGCCCCTATTGCCCACCTGGGAACGCATTGGTTAGGGTTATGTTGGCTAACGTCATTTTCAACAATAGTTCAGTTAAATCTTGGCGGTCAGTTTTATTTCTCTGAGATAGGCCCTGGGAAACACTACAACAATTAACTCTGAGATAGGCCCTGGGAAACACTACAACAATTAACTCTGAGATAGGCCATGGGAAACACTACAACAATTAACTCTGAGATAGGCCATGGGAAACACTACAACAATTAACTCCGTTGATTTTATTTTGTTAGTTAGATATGACTCTCTATTAAATTCAATATTATATTTTAAGTTTCATCTCTCAGCATTATGATAATTGTATAAATAAAAATACAATATGTTCATAAAGCAATTTAATACAAAGCATATTGATAAAAGACTGTATACATGTAAGTAACACAAATAATTAATTGAATTGGGTTTCTAATAACAAATATTGTTCTTCTTCCAGGAAAGGAGCCGGGTTCTATCAGAACGTAGGTGGCTCCGTGATTATTTGTTATTTGTGACTATCCATGTATTCATCTAATACAGTTTAAGCTGGACCAATGCTGTTGGAATCTCTCGTAACACTCATGTGTGTCATTTCGCACCATTAATTACAATCTTCACTGTTTTAGATATAGATTGGTTTATGATGCTTAGCGCCACTTTCAACAATATTTCATTTATATTGTGGCGGTCACTTTTATTGGTGGTGGAAACTGGAGTACCTACAGAAAACCACCGACCTGTCGCAAGTCATTGACGAACTTAATCACGTACAATGTTCATTCTTTTATTAAGGCTTCATGTCTGCATATAATATTTGCACAATAAAAATAATTAAGTGCAAACACATAAATATTAAATGTCATTCAATACAGAAATATAAATATGGAATATTTTAATTTTTCTGCACGCAATCGTTATTAATTCTTTTCTTTCTTAAATTATATAAAAGAAAATCATACTAATAGTTAATTTATTGTATGTTGTGACTTCAAACCGGTTACATTGTTTACTTATCGATTTTTCTGAACAAACTGCACGGGCGTTTTGAAGATAGGTTTTGTGTTCGTTTACAGCTGTACACTTGAAAGGTTTGAATTTTGATGTTATATGTTATCCAACTGTTCCTAGGTACAAAGGTCAATGCCACCAAGAATTCCAGAGCGCATATGATGGCAAATAGTAGGCTTGCGCCGCGCCGGTTTCAATCAAAATGAAATTTCCCGTGACCTCAACATACGGCAAGGTATTGTGTCCAAAATCCTCAGACATCACTCTCAAAGACGTACTGTTAAGCCTAAAGCATCACTTGGTCGGTCACGAAAGACGTCAGCACGAGAAGATCGAATTATTGCATTTGTAGAAGTAATCGAATGAAATCAGCATCAGTTCTCCGACAGCTGTGGCAAAACAGAATTAATATTAGACTTTCACGAGCAACTGTAAACAGACGTTTGCTCAGCCGGGGCCTTATGTCATGCAGACCCGTTCAACGACCTCTGCTTAATGATTTGCGCAAACAGAGACGGCTTTTGCGGGCACAACAGCATCGTCACTATGGCTTAAGACATTGGCGCCATGTAATCTACACCGATGAGTCTAGGTTTTTGCTTCATTGCTCTGACGGAAGAGTCCGTGTGAGGCGACAGCAAGGGGAACGGTTCTGGGAGGACTGTGTTGTTGGTACTGTCATGACAGGTGGAGGCTCTGTTCATGTATGGGGCGGAATTCATCATGGCGGACAAACTGACTTGGTTGTGCTACGAAATTCTGTCAACAGCGACAGATATCGACAACTGTTGCAAACAGAGCTTATCCGATATGCTAGACAACGCTTCAGAAGAAATGTTCTGCTTCATCATGATAATGCTCCGCCACATCGTGCGCGCGTAGTGCATGGCTTTCTCCAGCAACATTTGCTCATTGTTTTAATTTTCTGTTTTGTGATTTGCTTCTCTTCGTTCTGTGTCTTGTGTCCAATATTGCACGAGTTTCTAGATTGTCCGTTCATGACTATACCTTCGATTTTCTCTAACGTTTACCGTTATGTTCAGTATAATTACAGCTATAAAGTACTTGTATATAGTCAACATTCTACATGTAGAAAAAATGGTATTACCCATCAATATTCCTATTGGTGGTGTTATTAAGAAAGCTAAACCGTTGACGTCTGACGCATCTAAACTTATAAAATCATTATAAAATCTTATTCGTAAGGCTTGCATAATTTAGGAACTATAGCAACTCTCTCATGCGTGTAATCTTTTATACAAATATAGCCTGAGAAAGTATGTCCAAATTAGCACATTATGTGATAAAGATTATCGGTGACTTGCGACAGCTAGGTGGTTTTCTCCGGGTACTCCCGTTTCCTCCACCAATAAAACTGACCGCCACGATATAACTGAAATATTGTTGAAAGTGGCGTTAAACACCATCAAACAAACAAACAAGCAAAAAAACAAAAACAAAAACAAAAAACAAACAAAACAAAAACAAATTAATTTAGCAATTTAATCAATACATTTATATTTCATTCTACATAAGGTATATTATTATTTAATATTTGATTCATTCAAATTGGTGACCTTTTAAATTTGTTCTCTCCCGAAGACAATACATGTCTGTACACTGTTGGAAATGTGTATGACTAAAAACGTAGATGTCTGATTTAGAGCGCTTTCTGGAATAACCTTCAACAGGTACGCTTAAAGTCAAAAGATTGGAAAGCAAAATAATCTTAAAAAAATCGTTGGGTGCAAGAAAACCAAAAGCTCTGAAAATGATAGCCAAGATCGAGTAAGATCAAATATGTCTGAGGGATGAGAACTTTAGTATGGGACGGAGTCCCAACTATGGTAGAAATAGCAATTTTTATCCATATCACTAATGGCTTAAATTTCATGCACAGGAAATGACACACCAGAAACCAATACATGGTTAAATCTGCAGAAAATCGGATGCGCAGTAATCTGGAACGATTTACAGATTCCATGTCAACTCGTACCCTACCAACTCGTACTCAATTTCCGGTTATGAATGTTAAAAAATTATTGGACTTCGTCCGAAGTTAGGTAACACCTATTATCATATTAATAATACTAATTATATATAACTACGATAAAATTTCAATAATAGATACATCTAATAAACCATGTCAGTGTCGAAAAACGTGACTACTGGGTGGATGATACTCGGGGACTACTACATTACGTGATAAAGTTTGTCAGTGTCTTGTGATATGTCGGGGGTTTTCTCCGGATACTCCGGTTTCCTGCTTCAATAAAAATTACCACCACGATATAACTGAAATATTGTTCTCGCCATGACATAGCTAATACGTTGTTCATTTGGTGTTAATTGACAATTGTTCGCTCATTTTACACTTAACAACTCTATTGTTGCACTGACTCAATACATCCATTTAAACTCCAATTCAAAGTTTCAAATAACTAATGTTGATCCGTCTTATTTTAAGACTCGTACATTAATACTGACTATATAGTGTAAGATTGCCTCAATTTCCCAATGTTAAATATTACCTTATAAAAAATTATTGTGGTTTTACGAGAGATACATGACGGAGGTTGATTGTGGGGCAGGATATATGGTATTCATTCATGTGCACGTGACTTCTGGTTTTTGGGAGGAGCTAGTGTTCTTGTGGCTTTTGTTCTTTTTTTTCATTCATTCATTTCATTCATTTTTAATACAGATCGTTCCATTATTTTCTCTACGTTCGTTGTCTGATTTCGATAAAACGTGTTCATCTCCTGACTTAGTTAACCTGCATTCGGTTTATTCTCTTCAAGGGTTAACATATCTGTGTTTGTCTTCTGATTTTACGCATATATGGATATAGTTGAATTTGCAATATAAAATAATAGAGCTTCAATTGAACCAGTCACAGTTTCAAAACCAAGTTGTCTCTCTTTCATTATCAAGTTTATATTTTTCAGAATTGGGTTATCTCTCTTTGCCTTTTAAATTTTATTTCGTTTCATTTTAATTGCCACTCCGGAACGCAGTGGACAAATATAAAGATAAGAAAATAACGACAATTACAGGTCGATTTCATAGCACATAAGTTACCCGTGAAACAGAAATAATATATTTAAGAAATAAAAAATAGCTTTGTGACAACAATGAAAGGTTTGGTACCCAAGATTTTTTAATTAGAAAAAATAATAATAATAAAAAGCTTAATTCAGTGGCAAAAGGTATATTAAGGGCAATACTACTTAATTAAATATTGATCAGACTTATGTATGCCTTTATTTAGTCTTGTAATTAAACCTTTAAAAGTTATACAGCCTTACATGTCTTAATTTAGTTATGCAGGTAAACCTCTAAACGTTATATTAAGTAAGGAGATTTCACCAATTTTAAAAGAATTTCAAAATAACATAATAGCATCTAAGCTTTATATTTTTAATATAGCGGAATATACAATTTTTTGGCATATTTATGACAAAGATGTTCTCAGTTTACTAAATCACTTTAAACAAAACTTTATCCGTTTAGGATGTACAGGTTTCAAATCTCCGTAACAAGAATGCTAATTTATTGGGCTTTTTCTCTAAGGGATAAAACTATAAACGAAATTGAAAATAAAATAGGTTATTATTGCCCTTATCTTAAGTTTTATGTAAACAAACTGAGAGCCAGATATTGTGATTTTGTGCGAAGATGGATAACATCTTTAGTCTAAAAAGGATTTTGTTTTGTGGTCCCCAAAGAGTATTGACACATATAAATCTATTAACAATCAATCGTCACATGGTATCAATTATTGTTGACGTTATGTGTACTATCCAAAGCGATGCCTTAACATTATTTTCTATTTTATGTGTTTTGTTTTTCTCATGTATTGTTTAAGTATAGTAGGATGTCCGAGTAACTCTCCATTTCTTCAAAATAATGGAGCCGAGGCCGATTGTTTTTAAGGAATGGAGAGATACGAGGACATTCTCCAACTTAAAATCCACCCATTGTACTTTATTAATTTTTATTAATTATTAATCTTGTAACAAAAAAAGTCTGTGTATAGTATCTAAAGTACAAAGAGAACAGAGAACACTAACTCTCCATTCCTTAACAATAATGGAGAGTTTTGACAATAAATTTACATAACAGGTAGATTTTAAGTGACAGTCAGGTTTCTGGGAAAACATCTTTGAAGAAAATAACAATCTGACAAACAAACAAAACAACAAACAAACAAACAAAAAACAAAAAAAAACAAAAAAAACGTAAATATCATATTATTTGTGTATATATGCGTATAGTGATGTCCAGCAGATATTGTGTTGAGTTTTTGTTTTGTTTGTCTTCATCTTGTGTACCCTATATTGACAGTTTCTCTGGATTGTCAATTTTTCGTTGCCCTTCTGTATTCTCTCACGTTTATTTAGTGAGCACGAAGCGTTTCTGTTATAATCTTCATCAGGTAAACTGAAAGTCAAAAGACTTGGAAGCGAAATAATTTAAAAGTCTGTGGAAGCGAGTAAAATAGAGCCTAAACAGAAACTCAAATATAATAACTAAACAGTCTTACATTACCTATATATATTTATAAAGGCAAAGTATTGAAATGTCTTCTGAAGCACCGTTTCTCTTCAAACCATTTTTAAAACCGCATTGGTGATGTAATGGTTAGCGTGCTCGCCTAGAGTACGGTAGATCAAGGGTTCGAACCCCGATCGAGACAACCAACGACTATAAAATTGGTATTAGTTGCTTCTCCGCTAAGCATGAAGCATTAAGGAGAAAGAGCAAAAACTGGTTAGCTCGGAATCATAATAATGTGTCCGAGTGGGGCGACATGTCTATCCGCGGACTGTTGTTTCAGTGAGTTGGCACCATTACAATCCATCTAAGCGTGTTGGTCTAGTACAAAGCGGACTCAATCATCATCTTATTGAAAATTAACTTGTTCTCGTCATGACATAGCTGAAAAATTGCTGAGTTGGCGTTAAACAACAATCACTCACTCACTCAAACCATATTTTGAAAGGACACTAAAGACGTTTCTGTATTATTAGGATATCGTGTCTCATTCACAAAACACTAGAATAAGACATTCGCAGCTTAATCAATCTATATTAAGTTTTCGAACGAGAAAAGTTTAAAGATACAAAAGGTTGTTGTAATCTTTGGAGATAAAAAGCCGCACCCCTTTGTTTGATGGTCAGATCTAGTTAAAAAGAAAGGGTATGAGAGTAAATGAACACGATTGACTATTATTACACTTAGACACAAATTAAAGAAAACGACCAGCGCTTTCACGGCTGTTCTGAATTTCACAGTAAATTGTTCAGTCCGTGTCTTGTAACTGTTTGATTGGCTGGGAACTTGACCAATACGGGAAATCTGATTGGTTGATCATAGATGATATCAAAACGTCTACACAGTTTGAAAAGATTAGAAACTGAAAAGAACAATAAAATTAAAAGGTCATGTCTCAATGTGACAGACAAAAATAAATTTTATCATTTGTTTTTCTTCAACCAGTTAGAAAGGCAAATTTTATCATGTTTTTACTTTTACTTCAACCAATCAGAAATGCTGGACAAAAACAATATTTGATCAATTGTTTTTTCTTCAAACAATTATAAAGGCTGGACAAAAACAATTTTTTATCATTTTGTTAATCCTAGAAAAACCGGAAGCTTGCTCTCTATGTAAAATTTGATCGTTTCAATTAAGCGTTTTAAAGAACTCGATACTTACATGTAAGAGGCAGGTGTAGAAATATACAGCGATTTTCACACTGAGTCGTCTGCCATCTTATCCCGTTGATGTAACGCACCTGCTTTTCACAAAAATTGAAAATAAAGAAGTAATAAATTTGAAATAAATCTGAAATTTTATCATGAAAAAGATCAGTCCTTTTTTCAAATGTTTGAATTATATTCATGAAATGTAATAAATTTGCCGCGGTTTTTAATGCTTTGTGGGAATTATTTATATAAATGCATCTAGTGTACTAAATGAAGTTGTAATTTAGATTAGAGTATGGAATCTTCTATGACTGTTAGTTGGTTAACGTCCAGGGGCATGCATTTCCATTCATATTTATATGGGTTGGTTTGTGGTAATGTCCATGGTGTTTAACGCCACTTTCAACAATATTTCAGCTATATCGTGGCGGTCAGTTTTATTGGTGAAGGAAACCAGAGGTACCCGGAGAAAACTACTGACCTGTCGCAAGTCACTGACAAACTTTATCACAATGTTGTATCGAGTACACCTCGCATGAACGGGATTCGAACTCGCAACTCTAATGGTGATGGGTACTGATTGCACAGGTAGTTGTAAATCCAACTACCATACGATCACGACCACAACGACCCCTCCTATTTCATATTTATAACGAGAACAAGTTCAATATATACAGTAATGAGAAAGGAATGAAATACCTGAGGGCAACGACTTCTATACATGTAGAGCTGGATAGTGTAGAAAAATAGCCTTTTGTTGTGGCTCTTTCTCGAAATCTACGAAAAAGGTCTTTAACGTGGCATGGCACTTTCCAAACCCGCCACCCAATATGGCCCTCGGCTAGTATATCCGTATTATGACATGACAAACCCAACTTGGGAACGCGCTGGGTAGCAGTTCTGTGTTTTGAGCCCTGGGAACAATCGCCAGTAAAAAGTAAAATCTTACAGTTCGTCTACTTTTACCAAATACTAACCAACACACAGACACAGACAAAACCTGAGCACAAGTCACAGACACAGGACAAAACTGAGCACAAGTCACAGACACAGACAAAAACTGAGCACAAGTCACAGACACAGGAAATAACTGAGCACAAGTCACAGACACAGACAAAAACTGAGCACAAGTCACAGACACAGGAAAAAACTGAGCACAAGTCACAGACACAGACAAAAACTGAGCACAAGTCACAGACACAGGAAAACATTGAGCACAAGTCACAGACAGGCAAAAATTGAGCACAACTCACAGACACAGGTAAAATTTGAGCACAACTCACAGACACAGGAAACAACTGAGCACAAGTCACAGACACAGACAAAAACTGAGCACAAGTCACAGACACAGGCAAAACCTGAGCACAAGTCACAAACACAGACAAAACCTGAGCACAATTCACAGACAGACAAAACTTGAGCACAATTCACAGACACCGACAAAACCTGAGCACAAGTCACAGACACAGACAAAACATGGGCACAATTCACAAACACAGACAAAACCTAAGCAGAATTCACAGAAACTGACAAAACCTGAGCACAAGTCACAGACACAGGCAAAAACTGAGCACGAGTCACAGGCAAAACCTGAGCACAAGTCACAGACACAGACAAAACCTGTGCACAAGTCACAGACAAAACCTGTGCACAATTCACACAGACAAAACCTGAGCACAAGTCAGACACGGGAAAAAAACTGAGCACGAGTCACAGACACAGGCAAAACCTGAGCACAATTCACAGAAGGAAGACAACCAAAGCAAAAACACAACACAGACAAACCGGAAGTGAACCCAGGTGCTTGAAAACGGTAAGCAGTTTATTTTTCTTATAAGACACCCACCGTGTTACTTATATAGTCAACAAATTACTAAAAGGGTGCACTCGGCTCGTAGCCGCAAGTGATAAAGTTTACCAGTTGCTTGCCAATGGTCGGTGGTTCGCTTCGGGCACTCCGGCTTCTTACACAACTAAAACTGATATAGATGAAATATTGTTGAAAGTGGCGTTAACTACCAAAAATCAATCAATCAATCATGTACAGTCAAGTCCGGTAAAAGTCTTGTCGTCGAAAGAGGAAAGACAAATCTACGTAAAAAGGGAAAACATCCACTGAAATATAAGATCTACAAATATAGATATTTCGTACTAGTGAAGCAGTGACGAACCTATATTTTTGTAGCGATGACTTCAACATGGGAACAACGTAGCCTTGTTTGTGTAAATTTGTATCGAATAAAATTTTAACATACATGTACATGTATTTCCCGATCTATGGTCGAGTTATTAATTATAGCAAACTTTAAACAATGTGTCTTAACGGACAACAGGTCAGGACTCTCTTTATGTGTGTCTTTGACTGGAGAGACATTTTCTGTACCAGCGAGAGTAAACGTTGACTTATTTTCTTTGTTTCCTGATATGCTGTATCATAACTTAAATATATTTATCTTGTACAAACAAGATACGGCAAGATTATAATACAAAGGTTGTCCAAATCATTATAACCAGTCTATTCAAGTCTTAAGAACTTAAAATTATAAAACAAATAGGTACTACAAAAATAAAAGCATTTTTGTTTCCAAAAAGAAATGGGGAAAAAATCCATTTATTTTGTGTGTGGTTTTTTTTTATATGTAGGAAAATGACACTCGAAATGTAAAAAGAAATAACTGATGAATTCCTACTGTTTTGTAAAATATTACAGAATTATCTTAGGCATTATAGATATATAACATGGGTTCTCTTGTAAATTTACAGTTTGAATTGATAAATTCGTCTATATTT
>MJUT01020951.1:547154-561513 GCA_002080005.1 Gigantidas platifrons | reverse complement strand
AACCAACCAACCAACCAACCATTATAATTATGGATGGTTGTTGATTCTTTTTCCCCTAAAGTTTTTTCTGTGTTGTCCTATTATGATTTCTCTATTATGTGTCTTTACGTTCTGAGTTCCGTGTTGTGATGTCCGATACGATTGCTGCATAAAAACGATGTTCAGTTCGTCTTTACCTTCAGTTTTTTGTATGAGGGCTCATGTCTTATTTACATTATTTGTGTTTGTTTATGTATAGTGGTGTCTAACACATATTACGTATTGTTTCTATTTTCTCTTTCATCGTTTCGTGTACCCTATGTTGCCAGTTTCTCTGGATTGTCCAATCTTGACTGCTCCTTCGGTATTCTCTAACGTTTACTCAACCTCCAATAAAGACGTCCATCGCTTTGTGGGCCATGATTTTCTTTGAGGCGATTTTGGACTATTTCATTTTACAATATTGATCATCCTTTAAATTGGTTCAATATTAAAATTAATAGAATAAAGTCAATACAATAAATGATTTCATTTCTCAGAGGAGAGATGAAGGATGGCCTTCAATTCTAAATCCTAAAAGACTTTAATTTTTAAATAAATAGTATTCACTTCAAACGAGTAAATTTCTGATAAGAATTTGAAATCTATATGACTTGACAAACACCGAGGAGGCGGAAATATGTGAAATTGTCTTATTATAATTCAGTATGGTTTAAAATTGTTCGTTTATATTGTTCTTTGAGAGTTGGGGATTAGGGGGTATGGTGTTTAACGCCACTTTCAAAAATATTTTAGCTATATCGTGGTAGTCGGTTTTATTGGTGGAGAAAACCGGAGAATCTGGAGAAAACCACAGACCTGCCGCAAGTCACTGAAAAACTTTATCACAAAATGTTGTATCGTGTACACCTCGCTAAGAATGGGGTTAGACCTCACAATTTTAGGCACTGATTACACAGGTAAGTCCAACTACCATACGATCACAACCACGACATCCCCTTAATTGGTTCAATATTAGAATTAATAGAACAAAGTCAATACAATAAATGATTTGATTTCTCAGAGGAGAGATGAAGGATGGCCTTCAATTCTAAATCCTAAAAAGACTTTAATTTTTAAATAAATAGTATTCACTTCAAACAAGTAAATTTCTGATAAGAATTTGAAACCTATATGACTTGACAAACACCGAGGAGGCGGAAATATGTGAAATTGTCTCATAATAATTCAGTATGGTTTAAAATTGTTCGTTTATATTGTACTTTGAGAGTCGGTGATTAGGGGGTATGGTGTTTAACACCACTTTCAAAAATATTTTAGCTATATCGTGGTGGTCGGTTTTATTGGTGGAGAAAACCGAAGTATCTGGAGAAAACCACAGACCTGCTGCAAGTCACTGAAAAATTTATCACAAAATGTTGTATCGTGTACACCTCGCCAAGAATGGGGTTAGACCTCACAATTTTAGGCACTGATTACACAGGTAAGTCCAACTACCATACGATCACAACCACGACATCCCCTTAATTGGTTCAATATTAAAATTAATAGAACAAAGTCAATACAATAAATGATTTCATTTCTCAGAGGAGAGATGAAGGATGGCCTTCAATTCTAAATCCTAAAAAGACTTTAATTTTTAAATAAATAGTATTCACTTTAAACAAGTAAATTTCTGATTAGAATTTGAAATCTATATGACTTGACAAACACCGAGGAGGCGGAAATATGTGAAATTGTCTTATTATAATTCAGTATGGTTTTAAATTGTCCGATTTGTATTATTTGTATTTTTTTTTTTGAGAAGCAGGAATCGACATATATATATCATATCTAATAAATCTTACATCTATGTCCGACTCGCTTGTACTTCTCATATTAAAATACACACGTCACATATATCTTTATGTCAACACTATCATACTTCACTGTACGGAATGCAAACGACTAGAATTGAAACGCAGATGATGATGATGATGATGATGATGATGATGATGATGATAGTGGCCATATCTGTTTTGTACAAGACCAGCACTCTCAGATGATGATGATGATGATGATGATGATAGTGGCCATATCTGTTTTGTACAAGACCAGCACTCTCAGATGATGATGATGATAGTGGCCATATCTGTTTTGTACAAGACCAGCACTCTCAGATGATGATGATGATGATGGCCATATCTGTTTTGTACAAGACCAGCACGCTCAGATACATTTCATGGTGCTAGCTCACTGAAGCATTAGTCCACAAAGAGACATGTCGGCTCACTCGGACACATTATTCTGATTTCGAGTCAACCAGTATTTGTTTTTACTCCTTATTGTTGTGTACTTAGTGGAGAAGCAGAACAAATCATTTTTATTTTCTTTCCAATCTTTTGAATGAGCTAACCTAATAAAGATTATTCCAGAAAGGCGTCAAGCGCACGAAATTAGATATCTATTTTTCAATTATAGTCCTTAGATTGACTCGATATAGCTGGAACCTGCGGTCTACGACATGACAGGCGAACACAATAAACATTTCAAGTCATGCAGGTAGAGTAACACATTGGGTGAAACTAGTGGAGCAGGTTTTTATTGGGGTTCGTGTTGCTCGATCTTCAATTTTCTGTGTAGTGTTGTGTAGAGTTTTGTTTGTTCGTTTAACTTTTTTTCTTTTGGTTATTGTATTGTCTGTCCTTCTTGGATTAACGGCTTCTGATTATCCCTTTTATATCTTCAAACTTTTATTTAACATAAGGGTAATAACAAAATTACGGAACTCCGAACAATGTTCCAAAGGGAAAGTCAAAACTCATAAGTATATAAACAGACAAAATCAGTCAACAACCGGAAAACCGTAATGACCCCGACTTGGTACAGGCATTTCCAAAGAAATGGTGGGTTGAATGAGATTTTAAGGCGCCAAACCTCTCGTTTTCATTATGGTTCAAAGGTTCATGCTTAGAAGAGAAAACATAATAGACAATATACGTACTTTGAAATTTGTCTTTAAGAGTATTAACAACAGGGAGAAGCTGAGCCTCTGGTATGTATGCCAAGAAAAGTTAGATTTACATACACACAAAAAAACAAAAACATTGGACATGTTGGTTGCATTTCTTAATGGGGATCTACAGCGCGGTCCGTGTTCGATCAGTGTTTATTACGGTACATAGGATGGAGGGCACCACGAGACTTTATACGTATAGTAGACGTTCGTATGTAAGGCAAAATATTGTCCTATGAAATTGTGCCCTGCTTTGCTATATTTCAAATGAAAAACCTTAAATGGACCGAAAGAAGTCATCACTGCGCTTTATTCCGTCCTCGGACTTTATCATAGGAGTCAATTGTAAGAAAGGACAGTAATTCACGACGGACACTATTTAATGATATACACGTACACCTTTATATTATCACTAAAATGCACTGATTACACAGTAAAAAGATAAACATGCTCCTACTGTTCGGGTTAATAGAGTACATGTATAAATAAATGAAAAGTGCGAGGAGAAATTGAATAGTTAAACATGGCAAAAGTACATAGTCAACCACAAACAAACAAGAACAGTTGGTCTGTCATTAATCCTTAAAATATGAAAACCAGACAACGATGGAAGGCTGAGCTCGTTTAAGGAATTGTTTTTCCTGTCGCCAAATTTTATAAAAGCAAAATTGATCTGTCAAATACAAAAATATATCAATTGACCATCCAAATTTCACGAGTAATTTTGACAAAATACTGATTTTTTTTTTTTATGTCAAAGCAAAAATCTGACTCCGGAGAAAAGTAAAGATATCACATCAAATGTTAAATGATTGGTCCCTTAACTAACTATGGGATTTCAGTTATTTTTAATTTTTATTATTCTTTCCACATTCGCCTCAACCTTTCTGAATCATGTATATATAGGTTAATTAGTCAATTAACAACAATCGACCCAGAACAACATTGTGGTGAATATAGTGACGTCATTTCCGTTGTTTGTTTAAAAATAATAGAATATATCCTTAATTTAGAAATTAAATAATGATTTCTCATTTACGTATAAATTACTATCAACTAGTACAACACATATATATATAGATTATTACGATATAAGGATATTGACGCCGTACGTTCTATATATAGATTCGTCTATCAATAGAAATGTGCGTATTTAGAACCCAATTAGTCATATATAGACAGGGTTAATAAGATAATATTGTATAACATCCTGTCCTTTAATTTCCCGTCTAACGTTGTGAGTTAGATTCCCGCTCAGGCGAAGTGTACTCAATTCAAGATTATGTGATACAGTTTGTCAGTGACTTGCGGTCGGTGATTTTCTCCGGTTACTCCAGTTTCCTCCACCAATAAAACTGACCTCCACAATATAACTGAAATATTGTTGAAAGTGGCGTTAAGCACCATGACTCTTACCTTTAGTTTCTTGCACCTCTATATAGATGATGTCATTTCACTGAATGGTTCCGGCAAGTTAAACCAAAATCTCACATTGAAAGGACACCACAGAAACAGCTAGACACCTTGACCTACACATTGACATTAACAGTGATGACCGGTTACGAATGTAAGTGTACGACAAAAGAGATACTTTCAATTTTCCTACAGTTAGCTTTCCATTGTATGTAGTAACATACCAGTACTTCTGCATACAGAGTTGATAAAATATTCGTGAGGTTGAGCTTTCTATCAGGAATTCAGTGATTCCTTGACTAAGTAGAAAGCTGCTGAATCAAGGGTTGTCAGTAATGTTTATAAAGTATGAAGGTTATTACAGATTATCTACCATTGTTTGTCTGTCTGTCTGTTCTTACTTTTTGCTATTGCTTTATATGTCCCTTACGTCTTCTGATTACCCATTTTGTGTCTTTAAAATGTTCCTGTCTCATATTTTTACAATGTAATGTTCCTCCTTGTTTGTTGTATGTATATGTATTGTGCATCAGAATTCAAATAATAGTACCAAGTTATTTAGTTTAATCAATATGATACCATGGCCAGCTACAAAATGAATCAAATACATGCACTCTAGTTCAAATATCATTTTTTTTAATTTCTTCTCATATCAGCTTATTCTGATGACATCTCTACTTCGCATGGGCACATATATTTCGAAGCGTGTTAATAGGCATACAAAACCCAAAATGTGCAGGCTTGCGTTATTTGTTTTAACTGTAGTTTCGTTCGATCACTTAGCCGCTTTAACACCGCGATATGTAATGCCTGTTCCAAGCCAGGACTGAGATGTCATAATCATTGTTGTGTTCAATGTTTTGAGATGTGAGGTAGATATTGTATTGTTTATATTGGTAGAATTGTTGACCTTCACCTTCACTGTTTTAACGTTCTTTTCATAGTACAAAAATCCACCCCCCTAAATAAATACCAAGTTTATTAGCAAGAAAGGCAATGAATGTAAATGAACATGAGAGACTATCCAACACTGCCTTTGGACACAAATCAAAATTATAAGGAACAACGCTTTCATAGCTGTTCTACATTTCGGAGTCACAAGAAAGGCTTCAATAATGAGCATAACCCATAAAATGAGTGTAAAACGGACCACAGTTGGGTGGTCCTCGTTACTTTGCATGTACATAAATACTTCAAATAAGTCTCTGCATGTACAAAAATATGCGTCTTGTGTACACAATGTTGCCAGTTTTTCTGGATTGTCCATTTTTGATTTCTCCTTTGGTATTCTCTAACGTTAATACTAGTATACAAAAAAAAACCAATCCTAAATAAATATATCTACCTGTATATCAAGACAGACAAACATTGTGCAAACAAATAATTCATGTCTTATATATATATTTACTATATTTTCTCATACTTATGATAATAAAAGTATCAATTTAAGAAATAAACTGTTCAATACCTGTTTTATCAAATTGTAGGATACCACATACTTGATATTATCAGTCTGTACTGACAACCTATCTATAATATCACACATTAGTAATGATATATCAGTGGTTATTAATTAGTGTGGGATAAGATGCTACCAGTCGATACAGTGAATTATCACCTCCTATCAAGGCTGATATTGATATCTGTTTCGAATAGACTCGTCATAGTTTCGTATCTGATAGAGAGGTGTTTAATGTTCGATTTCATTACGAAAGTGATATATCGAAAATCATTTCATGATTACATTTAATTTGAAATGAATTTATCCATAAAGAGGTGAGAGAATCGTATGTATTTACTATACGAGTTGGATTTACATAATCATTGGCAGACAGATTTAACCCCGCCGCATTTTTGTTCCCGTTACCAGTCAGGACCTGGATTTCCAACATCATATCGTGATCAGCGAGTTAAGGTGAAAGGAGATTTGTAAATTTGTGCAATTTGTAGATATTGATAGAATTGTTGACGATCACTTTTTAAACTTTATTTTCATACTTTAACGAACGAAGATGGAATAAAAAAAATTAAAACATTAGAAAATGTAATAAAAAAAAGTCGACATATATATTAGTGCACACGACCCGCTTCTGGAATAACTTTAATCAACTACGCACATTGTCAGATGATGAGAAAGTCAAATAATGTAATGGTCTTTCAGAACAGATAAACTAAAAGGCCTAAATAGGATCACCACAGTCGGCTAATATTACATGTGTTTGAGGGAGCAAAGGAGAATTTATTGGTTTCATTTTGCTGATCTGGTTGTAAAACTACACAAAAGAAAAAAAAATATCATTTGAATAATTATGAAAAATTATCAGAATAATGCTTGGTTAAAATGAATTCAAATACAATAATTACATACTTTTTTCTCTTTCTACTAATACTAACGTCATCTTGGAGAGTTTCTTTTTAACAAAAAATGTTTTATTTGAAAATTGATTACAATTCAAATTATTTAGTGAGATGTTTACGTCACGACCATGACTACGTCGACAATGAAGCGTTATTTAGACAATGATTAATTTGATCTAGATCAAATAGAAGCTTGAGGAATGGCTACTTTGGTCTGCAGTTTAAAAGATTGATGACTTTTACATATACAATTATTCCTTTTCTATTGACTTGTGACTGGTATATTTCTTTCATTTAAGTACTTGGTTTCTCCATTTTAACAGTAACTCCATTTTTAAAATGGTATTTAAAAAGGGTACTCGTTTTCATTTGTTCACTTTATCTTAATTTGAAACATGGCCAAATAATACAAAATCCCTGATAGGCGAATTGGTAAACATTACTTTTCAAAGTGACCTTTGTTTACAACGAGCACTGTTCAGAGATCAAGTATAGCTAAGAAAAGATTAATTGTGACCGGTGACATGTCAAAAATCACCCGCAATTTTGATAAGATAACAAATCAAACATGGGTGACTAGAAAATCGAGGTTGTTCAAACACGAGGTCATCTCCCGGATATAGGTGGTGTTAAGGTTGATAAAAAGGTATAGCCGTTTACCGAAAATTAAAATACCTCAATTGTGAAGATAGTGTATCTTCTTTTTCACAAGTCTACATAAGCCGTCGTGTGGACATAGATTATATGTATATACTTTCAGATGTACACGATATTAATCAACAAGATATTTACTTGTATACCAGGTTTATATTTTATACAATTTGTAGTAGGCGCTATTAAGTATATAGAATCTTTAATATATCGGAAATTCAAATTATTTCAGTGTTGACACTATTGAACTGTTAACACGGGTTTATTAATGTTTAGAGCTAAGCGGAATTTACATCTGTGTTGTTTTTACTGATTTCATTATACATTTCATATTGCTATGGAAACCAGTTTTTGCTTTTATTTAATTATCCATTTTATATTTATACGTAAAGTGTTGTTAGGGTATAGATGTAAATGAGCATGGGAGTCTATCCAACATTACACATTGACACACATTAAAGTCAAGGTTGATTGGATATTTCTTAACGTCCAGCGAGCAGTATTTATCTATATTCAGGTCGATAACAAGCTCAATAATATATACATGTATATATAAAAAATTAATAGAAATGATAACATGAATGGGTCAACCGAGTCAACGACATGTGACTGCCACTGAAAAAGTATGAAGTAAGAAGGGTTGAGTAGGGGGAAAATATAGTTAGTAGTATGTTGTAGCGAATGCAAAGCACCTACTCTTCAGCGTGCAGGGAGATTGACACTCTACAATCATGCTGCCCACTGTGGTCCATAGTCAGGCTTTCCGCATTATAATTTGACAACCCCACATCCAAAGGACCCCACCATATCCAGCGTCCGTGGACGCGCTGTGGAATTTAATCTTGGGAACCTCCACAAGTACGCGGTAAAGTAAAAGAACAGCGCTTTTATTGTTGTTCTATACATTTTACAGTACCACAAGTATCCTTTCTATTCTGATGCTATGACATAGTGATAATGAGCTATAATCAACACCAAGCGAAGTGGGAATGACAAATAATGATCATGGCCAGATGTCTCTCGTAGAACTCACCATGACGCCCCTTTAATTCATTAGATGGCAATGTGTTATCTAATGAATTGAAAGAAAAGTACATGTAGTTATTAACAGGTGCCACAAGTGGAACAGGATCTGCATAACTTCTGAAGCACACGAGTTTGCACCCTTGATTTTTAGTGTGGTTTCGTGTTCCTCAATCTTTAATTTTCTGTGTAACATTTATCAACCATTGTTTGTCTCGTCCTTTTATTTATTATTGGCCATTGCATTGTCTGTTCTTCTTTGAGTTGAATTTGAATTTGAATTTTGGTGTTTAACGCCACTTTCAGCAATATTTCAGCTATATCATGGCGACCAGTTTTAGTGGTGAAGGAAGCCGGAGTACCCGGAGAGAACCACCGACCCTGGGCAAGCAACTGGTAAATTTTATCACTTGCGGCTGCTAGTCGAGTGCACCCTTTTTGTAATTTACAATGCTGGGTGCGAACCCACGCCGTATTGATGATAGGCTTGTATGAGTTGTTAGATCCAACGATCTATCTCATTGAGCTATCCGGGCCCCTCTTCTTTGAGTTACGGCTTCTGACAACCCTGTTGGCATCATCAATCTTTTCTCAGAAATATTACGTCATCGGAAATACAATTATACATTAATAGTTACCATCAAAATTGTGTCTATGAAATCGTGATAGGAATAAACTATCTACTAGTCGAAACGACAAGACAAATTATTTGACATTTTACAGAAATTTAAACACAAAAGGAAAATGCGAAGAAATGGGAGTTGCTAATGGGGATAACCTTTTGCGAGTGTCAGAAAGATCGATTAATATAAATACAGTCACACCTGCATTAAGAGACCACTCAGGGGAGAATGGAAAAGTGGTCTCTTACAGCAGGTGGTCCTTTAATACAGGTTCAACGATACAGCTGAAAAATAATGTGGTCATAGATCGTTGTTATTCTACTACGAGTTAAATGAATTGGAGAAAAACAGATCGTACAACCTTCGAAGTGATGACTTCATCTTAACCAATAGAAATTCGCGTTTCAGTAAGAAGAGTTTGAAAATACCAAAGTGGTAATCAGAATCCGTATATCGAAGAAGAACAGACAACACAATGACCAAAAGAAAAAGTACAAAAGGATAAACAACGATCTACAAAACATACACATAAAACTAAAGATCGAGTAACACGAACCCCACTAAAAACCGAGGGTGAACCCAGGTGATCCGGAATGGTAAGCAGTTCCTGCTCCACTAGTGAAACCCGTCAGATTAATCTAGTTACAAACCCGGTGATCAGTCATAAATGAGGAAAGGAACGGGAAGTGTTTACGACAAGTGGAACATATCCGTGGTCATTTATTAACAACAATCTCCTATCGTAGATAGCCCATTTTAATGCAGACGATGCGCTTCTGGAATAACCTTCATTCGCGACTTATTACCGGGTTTGTAACTAGATTAACACGATAGGTGTCACTAGTGGAGCAGGAACTTCTTAACCTTCCGGAGCACATGAGTTCACCCCCGGTTTGTAGTCGGGTTTGTGTTACTCGATCTTTAGTTCTATATGTATGTTTTGTAGATCGTTGTTTGTCCTTTTGTACTTTTTCTTTTGGCCATTGTGTGTTCTGTTCTTCTTCGATATACGGATTCTGATTGTCCCTTTGGTATCTTCAAGCTCTTCTTCATAAGGTATGCCCAAAGCCAGAATATTTAACAGCCAGATAATCTAAAAGACTTTGAGAGCATGAAAACCAACAGGTCTAAACAGCATAGCCAAAATAGGCTAAGGCCACCTATGTCTGAGGGAGGAAAATTTCAATTAGGAACTGTGAAATTCATAATAGAAATAAAGTACCTGCTGGTGGTTGGTTTGTTTATGGTGTTTAACACCACTTTCAACAATATGTCAGTTATA
This sequence comes from Gigantidas platifrons, assembly GCA_002080005.1. Classification (NCBI taxonomy): domain Eukaryota; kingdom Metazoa; phylum Mollusca; class Bivalvia; order Mytilida; family Modiolidae; genus Gigantidas; species Gigantidas platifrons. The sequence goes on along the minus strand of MJUT01020951.1, from coordinate 551,189 downwards.
TCATGGCGGTCAGGTTTATTGGTGGATAAAACAGGAGTACCCGGTGAAAACCACCGATCTGTCGCAAGTCACTCACATACTTTATCACATAATATTGTATCGAGTACATCTCGCCATGAACGGGGTTCGAACTCACAACTTTATTGGTGATAGGCACTGATTGCACAGGTAGCTGTACATTCAACTACCATACGATTACGATCACCACGGCCTCTTTACTATATGGAACTATAAGACAAATTAAAACCAGAGAAGCCAAATTGATGTTTATAGTAAATAAGAAAATAAGAAAAATGCGAATTACGCATATCTGGGAGCATTATTAAAACATAATCTGTATCGTGTGTTAAACGATTTACCATTATTTTTATATAACAATATGAAAAACCGTTATACAAATTGCTTTTTATTGAGGCTATGGCACGCTGTTATAAAGTTAAATATCTCGCCAAGGCATCGATCTAAGTTAAGCATCAAGTATTTTCATAGAAACTTTGTAATTATAACCATGTCACAGTTGGAATCACAAATGAAAAGGGGGAAAACAGACAAATAATTATCTACAAAACATTACACAGATAACATCGGGGGTGAACTCAGTTTCTCCAGAAGATTAGCTTGTTTCTGCTTCACCAGTGACGCCCATTATGTTACTCTTGTCAAGCACTCAGTCGTAGTTACTGAATTAAGAAAGAGCAGGATGTGATTACGACAACGTTACTGGAACCTGTCTGTGGTCATTTCTGACACAGATATCCGTAACGGTGGAACATGTCTGTGGTCATTACTGATACAGATATTCCGTAACGGTGGAACATGTCTGTGGTCATTACTGCTACAGATATTCCGTAACGGTGGAACATGTCTGGTAATTTCTGACTCAGATATTCCGTAACGGTTACCTACGTTATGCTGGTTACCACGAAACATTGAAAATGAAGTCTTCAACATATCGATTTGAATATCTAGGTTCAATATCTTCATTGTTAGCAGAAACCCTTTGAAAAGTAAATAAACGTTAGAGAAAATCGAAGGGTCAATCATGATTCAAAAATCCAAAGACACCGGCAACACTAGAGACAAAGACTCAGACAAAAACACAGCAAAAACACTACACCGAATATGAAAAGATGAGCTAGTCAAATTATCAGTCAAACATAATTGATATTTAAAAACATAAAAAGACCGAGGATCGAAAAATTCGAAGCACAACAACATGTAGGTATTACTGGATACACCTTTTGTGGTTGTAAAATAATCTACCATGAAATAATTATTTATATATAACAATAGGAGAAAAAGTGATTAAAATCGATTTCTTATAGAGGTCATGGTACGCTGTTATAGAATAAACATCTCGCCAAGGCATCGATCTAAGCTAAACATCAAATATTTTCATAGAAACTTGTTAATTAAAACTAGTTGGAATCACAAATGAAATGGAACAAACAGAAAAACAATTATCTAAAAACACTACACAGAAAACAACACGTACTACACAAAACCGGGGGTTTCTCCAGAAGGGTAAGCTGTTCCTGCTTCATCAGTGACGGACATTATGCTACTTTTGTCAAACACTCAGTCGTAGAAAATGAATTAAGAAAGAGCAGGCTGTGATTACGACAACGTTACTGGAACATGTCTGGGGTAATTTCTGGTACATATATTCCGTAACGGTGGAACATGTCTGAGGTCATTTCTGATACAGATATTCCGTAACGATTAACCACGTTATGCTGGTTACCTCGATAAATTGAAAATGAAGCCTTCAACATAATGATTTGGATATCTGGGTTCAAATACAGGTAGCATGTGTATCATACTTGATAAATCTCCATTTTGATTGTTGTCGGTTGCATAGCCCGTCAACTGGGTTTTGCAATTAATCATTCACATGCGCAATATAGACAATTCGGTTTCTAGATGACAACTCTTAACCGGATGCTCTATAAACCTCTCCAACACCACTGCAATCAAGTAAACATACTATCTTCTAAAAGTTAGGGAATGATCCGAAAGGTGCTCCAAACTAAATTACCCGTGAAATTCGCCGGTTACTTCTAGTACTATAATAAAGAAATATTACAGTTTTAGCTTGAAATATTTGGGTGGAGAGAGAATAAAAAAATTGAAATATAAAAGTTGTATAAAGAAAGTGTGCAACTACACAGTACCCCAGTACTTTTATTTGTACAGCTACCTGTATTTTATTTGTTTTTCTCCTTCGACAGTTCTGTTCAGAGGAGATGTGGCTAGAGAAAAAAACTTAAATTTAGTGGTATAGATACACATTATATACATTGTATACCATATGATTGATTGGTTGATTACTGCTTAACGTCCAGTTAGCAGTATTTCAGCTATATTCAGGAGGGGAACTGCACTCGACTCGCAGCCGCAAGTGATAAAGTTTACCAGTTGCTTTCCCATTGTCTGTGGTTCTCTCTGGGTACTCCGGCTTGTTCCACGACTAAAGCTGGTCGCCATGATATAGCTGAAGTATTGCTGAAAATGGCGCTAAACACCAAAAAATCAATCAATCAATTTAACTTTCCTGAATTTCCTAATGTCTTTGTTTTGTTTGCTTCTTATTGCCTTATAGTGATGATTGTAATAAATGAAATGTCGTATTCCTGGCTTAGAAAAATGGCTGTAATCTGGAATATGAGTGAGTGAGTGATTGTTGTTTAACGCCAACTCAGCAATTCTTCAGCTATGTTATGGCGAGACCTTAATAAGTGTACATTTATATCGGAGAGCGAACCCAAGTAAGTTTTGCTAGACTTGTAGTATGAAATCACCTAGCCACACACCCTTTTAAGATAGCAACAAACGTCCGTAGAAAAGTACATGGGATTTTAATTAGAGCAATTCTACAGCAAACAGTCTTGTGTCAAGACTTGTAACAAATTGAAGCTAACCTTTCAAAATTGAACTGTGAACTTGGTAGACACCAAAAACAGATAAAATACTTAATTCAAGTACCCATTATCCATGGCCTCATGTAGTGATTTGAACTTTGTTTTTGATGTCACCTTTGCTTCGTTATCAGAGGTCCTCAAAACCAGAAGCAAAATTTACACACAAGCTGAGCTGAGTTTATGATACGTCTGAAACATGTTGGTCAACTTCACTCTAGTGTGCACTTATTGTTCGATACATAGAGGTCATTTTGTGATAAAGTTTGTCAGTGACTTGCGACAGGTCGGTGGTTTTCTCCGGGTACTCCGGTTTCTTCCAGCAATAAAACTGACCGCCACGATATAACTGAAATATTGTTAAAAGTGGCATTAAATACCACAACCCTTACCCTCACCCTCTATCGACCTACGACACATTTTTTCAGATACCGTTCATCTCAATATCCATTGGTGGATTTTGATTATCCTGTTTAGGATCTTTGGATTTCTTGCTCTCAAAAACGTTTAAGGGGGTGCCATACACTACAGGGAGAAAACTCTTGAAAATCAGTTGAACGCTTTGATCATATGATGTTTGTATGCAGACTTCAAGAATCTCGGTGATCAAAACCACAGAGAGAAAAGTTGTTATGTGGCTAGTGAATTTATAGCTCTGAGTATGTTGGTTGGAATTTGTTAAAATTTTGATATTAATTACAGTGGATATATTCAAACACACTTCCAAAAAAATGAGAAAATTAAACGAGCAGATCAAATTGTACCTGAAGTGTATGGTACCACCTTATGTTATTTTGGCTTTGCAATATTTTAACTTTGAGTGTATCTGATGAAAATCTTTGCTAGAAACTTGTCGTGTGCACCAAATTTGATCTCTACGTTTTTATTGCATTAGGAACTTCTCGTGTTTGGTGAGTGTTTCACTACCTGGAATGGAGCGACCGAAATATGGAAGATTAAACTGATTTCACGAACCCCATGTAGAAGTATCAGAACTTATACCTCTTTTAAATTTATATTAGCAGGTAAGGTTACCAGTTTTATATTAGCAGGTAAGGTTACCAGTTTTATATTAGCAGGTAAGGTTACCAGTTTTATATTAGCAGGTAAGGTTACC
>MJUT01020951.1:523630-541904 GCA_002080005.1 Gigantidas platifrons | reverse complement strand
TATACAGGGTTGACTGTATGTTGCCTCTCTTTCGGTGCCCTCTGTATACAGGGTTGACTGTATGTTGCCTCTCTTTCGGTGCCTTCTGTATACAGGGTTGACTGTATGTTGCCTCTCTGTTGATGCCCTCTGTATACAGGGTTGACTGTATGTTGCCTCTCTTTCGGTGCCCTCTGTATACAGGGTTGACTGTATGTTTCCTCTCTTTCAGTGCCCTCTTTATTCACGGTTGACTGTGTGTTGCCTCTCCGCACTATTCCCATATAAATGTGTAAAATAGGAGGACATCAATTTAATTTGTTCCATTTGTTGTACATTTGAAAATCTCACTCGTCTCTGTAACCTACATATAAATCATGACGTATAGGCTATGACATATATACTGATTTGTCTTAATATATAATTTATTTTCGTTCCTTTGTGAAAGCTTTTAATATTTTCTTATAACCAATCCTATGGCACCGCGGTTTCTATGGTTCTGTGTATGAGCGTGCTATTTTTTCAATTTTCGCCTCCATATTTTTATTTTAATTATCACGGTACCATAATTATGATCCCGATATATATCGTAAATTTTTTGCAAAATTTGACAAAGAATCACTATAACTTATTTACTCGACTTTCGTTATTTGTTTGTTTTTTGTTTGTTTTCTTTTTTGCATACGACATTATGAGAACCCACATGTATACATTAACCGCCACATTTTTGTGCCTATCCCACGGTCACGACGTCGATTTCCAACATCATAGGTGTTGTTCTATTTTGTGTCCAGTGGGTGAAGGTGTGAAAAGTTATTATTCGTTTTGTTAATAATTGTGGCATTGTTGACCTTGTCGCTGTTTAAACAATCTTTTCAAAGTGTATTTTTTCCGAAGTTTTATCATTAAAAGCTAAACAATTATTTTCTATGCTGACTGTTCTTTCTGTACAACATGGTTGAACTTAAAAGTTGCGATATTCCAGAGCTTGTGGTTCCTATCAAGATTTCCTTGATAGAGGGTTCCTATTGATTAAGTTGAAGTCATCACTTCGGACGTTTTACGATCACCACAATGACTTGGTTGACCGTTATGAAATATCTGTGTCACAAATGACCAGTGATATGTTCCATTTGTCGTAAACACTTCCCGGTCCTTTCCTCATTCCTGACTAATCACGTGGTTTGTAACTAGATTAACACGACGGGTGCCAATAGAGGAGCAGAAACTCCCTACCCTTCCGGAGTACCTGAGTTCGCCCCCGTTTTTAGTGGGGTTCGTGTTACTTGATCTTTAGTTTTCTGTGTAATGTTCTGTAGATCGATGTTTGTCCCCTTGTCCTTTTCTTGTGGCCATTGTGTTGTCTGTCCTTCGATCGATTTACGGATTCTGATTTCCCCTTTGGTATCTTTAATCTCTTCTTTTGTCACGTTGGTATCCTATCGGATTAAAAAAACAAAACAAAACAAAAAAAACATTCGATTGTGTTATGATGTTTTTCAAATTTGTATTACATAAATTAACGAAATGCTTCTGATATCACTTCAAAGAAACCATGAGTCGTATAATTTGTTGTGCAAGTCCAAGTCCATGAGAAAGGACAACCGTCGTTAAATAACGGGAAAACTCCGTTGGTCATTAGTCTGGTGTAAATTGGAGAATCCTTATAACATGTTGGATAAACTGTTATCTTTATCGTTGCAAAACAGGTTCATTTATGGCAGCTGTTAAGTTTTATTGTTACCCCATTTACGTCAATGTCGTAATTGGCGGGAAATAGAGCAATTTTCAGTGGTTGAATATCTCGGTCGCTGGTTTACTTTGGACTACCAAATCTTGCATTTTCCTGTTGATGTTTTTTTTATATAAAACGCCCAACATCAGTAAAATAAACAAATTATAAATTTGTCAGACCGTCGGACTATCCGAAAGTCGGAATATATTTCTGACGCCCTCCGGAAAGCTCATTCCCGGTAGCCCTAGACGTCTTTTCTCTTACATATCTTTTAAAGTTCATACACTTGGACGTTTAAATTCAGACAGTATCAGCTACTAGTACATGCTAAGTCTATTTCAAGCCGGTGAAGGTGTGACAAATTCTGCAGGGAGTGTTGTATCACGCAGTGATGTTATCTACGGGATGCATAGAAATAGCAGGGGCGGATTCAAGGGGGGGGTGGGGCGGGTCGGCGCGCGCCCCCCTAAAATTGGAAAAAATATGATTTGTTTTGCGTAAAATCGTGATTTTTCACACGAAATACCCCAAAAATTTTCGCGCCCCCCCCCCTAACTTGAAATCCTGGATCCGCCCCTGAATAGCTACTGTTTTATAAATTGCTTTAGCGTATAATGTTATGACTGCTATTTTGAAATGGTCATGTATTACATACATGTATTTTTAATGCAATATGAACGTGTCCGTGATCGTATGATACTAGTTAGTGTTAGATTTACATTAACAACTTTCACCACTCACGTTTGTTCGATTCTCAACCCCGTAGAGGGGTCTACTCGATAAGGCTTTATGATATTATGTTTGTTAGTTAATTGTATCAGTGCTTTTCTCTAGATACGCCCCTAAATCTGACCGCCACGATACCACTGAAATATTGCTGATAGTGACAAAAAACAACAACATTTGTGGTCTTTTAACATTGTGTCTACCTAATGAAAATTATTGGAGAAACTCATCGTGTGTACTTATTTAGATCTAATATAAAACATAGCTAGGTTTATTTAAATTAGTGCATTGTGAGCAAATATATAATTGATTTGTACTCGCCTCAAAACGGGAAATTAAAGCTCACCAGAGGCTCGCTTTTCTGTCTGTTTCGAAAGCTGATACAAATGAATTTTATGTTTCCCTGCAATGTACTACATGTACAAAAATGTATATTGTTATAATTCTTGTAGAATTAATGTACAATGTATATCGTTTTCGTGCCATTTAATTTAACAATAGCACAGTCACGTATTTGTTTTTGATTCGTTCATAATTCGATGAAATTTTTCGTTTTTGCTCCGTTCTTAACTCGATGAATTTGTTTGTATAAACAATATGGCGCCGCCGAAAGGAAACGACGATAGTGTCCGATTGAATGCAATCCTGAAAATCAGTTTAATAATCAAAATAGAGGACAAATTCACGTGGAAGAATTATAAGTATTAAACGGTTCTTTTCAGGAGTTCATGCATGTGTAAACGGTGCCGATGCATTCACAAACTTTATATAAACGTCGTTTTATTCATTGTGAATGCATCGGCACCGTTTACACATGCATGAACTCCTGTTAAGAAGCGTTTAATCCTATTATTCATTATAAATGTACAACATAAACTGGTGAAACAAAGGTGTACCTTTTGAATTGGTAGATTTTCAATGAATTAAACAAGATTTGGACAGAGATCAACATTGTAGAAGAAATCCGTTTCAAGTTACATTAAATCTTTATGTATTTTATGACTTAAGTATACATTTGATGAAGTTTGAATTTTATGATGAGCTTAATTCAAACGAGGCATGAAACACGATTTGCCTGGAATATTGAACAACGTGTGCGGTTTTATCTTGTCTATATCAAGTTTGAATGGACTTTTATTCGACGATACATATGAAATATGAAGCTTTTTTTTCAAGAAAAGTTTTAAGATACCAAAGGGATAATCAGTAGCCGAAAATCGAAGGACAAACAGAATGTACAACGGCCAGAATAAAAAGGGGAAACGAAATAACAATGATCTACAAAAAGCAACACTGAAAACTAAAGATTGAACAATACAGTGGACTTTTATACCACGATATATTGCAAATATGGAGCTCTTTTTAAAGATAAGTTTGAAAAGATACCAAAGGGGTAATCAGAATCTGTATATCGAAGTACACACAGTACAACGACCAAAAGAAAAATGGCAACCGGACAAACAACAACCTACAAAATTCAACACTGAAAACTAAGGATTAAACAACACAAACATCACCCCCTAAGAAAAGGGGGTTCGAACTAAGGTGCTCCGGAAATATAGGCAGTTCCGTTCCATTATGATAGTGATAGCAAGTACAAAGCTTTGACTTTTCGTGACATCTTTGCGAAATCCACAGTAAGGTAGAGGATTTCATACAATGTGGTTACCTTGTTATATGTGATCGTCGACATTTTTACTCGCATGTGGAAAATATTTGACTGACTTTATTATTTCACTAATGGGGGGAGGGGGCGAGGGTTTGACACATAAAACTAGTTTATCCCCGCCACATTTTATTTTGAAACTTTATTTTACATTTTTTATCCAACCAGGGGTCGGCGTAGCCATGATCGTATGCCATTAGTGTCTATTACCACTGAAGTTGTGAGTTCGAATCCCGCTCAAGGAGAGGTATACTCGATACAACATGATGTGATTAAATTTGTCAGTGACTTACGACATGTCGTTGGTTTTCATCTTGTACTCCTATTTCCTCTACCAATAAAACTGACCGCCACGATATAACTGAAATATTGTTGAAAGTGGCGTTAAATACCAAAATCCCTAACCTTAACGCTTTTATACAACCATACTGATCTTTGTCATCACATATTTCAGAATGTCATAAATATTAGTATACAATCATAAATGAATATGACATTCCGTTAACTACCACCCATATAACTGAAAATTATTGAAAGTGGCGTTAAGCACCATAGACCGACCAGACCGTTAACTAGCCATTTGTATTTCACATTCAAATGTGGGGATCTCACTCAATAATAACCCTCATGTATATTAAAAACAAGCTATTAGTTGAAAACCCTGTCTTTTTGCCTATTAGCATCATAAGGTCAAAGCAATACCAACACAACAGAAAAACTTGTAAAGATCTGATAAAAATGGTCATTTACCACCCATTTTTCTATGGCGGCGTTATTAATAAAGCATGAGAGTACACATCTGTGAGGATAGGTTTTCTTAGCTAAAACTACAGACAATCATGCTGACAGGACTAGTAGGTCATATTAACAGATATATAAGTATATTTATATTTCTTTATATAGTATATTGCTATTTTAAATTTGATATTTGATTCCAACAACTCGATTGCTTATTTCTTGAGGTCTCACACGTAGACCATTAATTTCTTAAGATCAAAAATGTCATTTACCATCAATTTTGCTATGGCTATAAGCTCTTTATTTTTGCCAATTAGCATCATAAGGTCAAAGCAGAACCAACACAACTGAAAAACTTCCAGAGATCTGCTAAAAATGTCATTTCCTAACCAGTTAAGTATCAGTAATAGTCTTTTTTAGCGAACATGGTATACCTATTGAATTGTTCATTGTTGGGATCATCTCGAATTAACCGGTTAAACTCTACCAAATATGTGTGCCTGTCTCCAACCAGGGCCTGGATTTCTATCGACCTATGTCGTGGCTTTACTTTTGAACATTGACTTGAGGTAAGAAGTACGTGTAGTTTCTTATTTTATTGATATTGTTCAGTTGCCTGTCACTGTTTAAAAATATAGATACGAATACCTTGATTTGAGGCGAGAGGTAGTTACTCAATTTAATTGATATTGGTGGAATTGTTGACCGTCACTGTTTAAAAATACAGAAACGGTTTATCCAAATGTACACTTTATTCCAGTTGACAGCACTTACCATATGGTTTGATCATATTTAATGTGTTATTCTTGGAAAATATACATTTGTTCCGCTAATGTGGAACCATCGTCGTCGTGATTGTATGGCTGTTGGATTTACAACTACTTATGCAGTCAGTGCATATCACCAATAAAGTTGGCTTAAAATATTTTTGATCATATTTAATTTGATATTCTTGGAAAATATACATTTGTTGCGGTAATGTTAATTCTGCACGTTCGAAAAATAAATATTATGATGTATCTAGTAGTCCCCCATGATAAATGTATTACGTCACATGACATTTTTCGGTTAGATTCATCTTATGTTGGTATCTTGTATATATACATTTAATAATGAAAATATTTATTATTAATAAACAAATAAAGAATGCAACCAGACAAAGCAAAAATGCAACATCATGCAGAAATAATAAACAAAGATAACTTTTATATAGACAATGCTGATTGGATAAATGTCTATATACACTATTGCATTGTCTGTCCCGTCTTCGATTTACTGATTCTGATTAACCCTTTGGTATCTTAAAACTCTTCATCTACACTAAAATACAATATGCAAATGAATTTTCTAAAAACAGAACATTCTGAGATAAAAAGTGGTGAAAAAATACATGTACTGTAAACGTGTTAATTTTTTTCTTCAATAAACTACATGTACTTGTGTATTGTATTGTTAAATGCCTTTTTCGTGAAAACTAAATTTATATATTGCATCATTTTTATTAAATTATTATTTGATCATACAATATAGTTAATTTGATATTCTTGGAAAATGTGTATTTGTTAGGTAATGGTAATTCTGCATTCTGAATACATTATTTTATCGAAATGTCCAAATTGTAATGATCCGTCGTATTGTAATTTTGGAAAGAAAACTACATTATGTAATATAGAGGGCGTTATTCTCAGATATACAGGTTCTCACCAGGAGTTACATGTGGCACTTAAAAAATATATATAATTATTTCTTACTAATATACAGAAAGCTAATATATACATGTTCTAGCCCATGCAGTCAGATGTAGCACGTCTAATACGTAAAATAATCTAGCTAATAGATAGTAAAACTATCCCACACCTGCCCCCAATGTATTGTTACGACCGACTAATTTTATCTTAAAACGTTTGCATAGAAGTTATAATAAGAAGATTACAAAATCATTTTCATTCATTTCTTTCAATTCACGAGGGATCCCGAAAGATAAATTGTTTACTCTAATATGTAAAAAGATGCCGAACATCCACATATCTCTATAATCCGTTTATCTCTGATTATGGCAATACGTGATAACGACAAGAGTTATAGATATAAAGACGTTTGTGGTAAATAGTTAATCCCTATTTATATATTTTTATGAATGAAAAATTGGAATTAGCATGAGGCATCATAAAATTAATGATGTGCACATGCATACATGCATATATGCATATATTATAGCTCACATAAAAATGTAAAGATTCTGATTGGATAACAAGCCGTATACATCAAGCTATGTATACGTTTGTAGCCGTATACATAAGACATATTTCTATCCCGTCGAGGGGCCCCTGTATATTTCAGTCTCCCAAAAACGATAACAACATGGACGACAAAAAATTCCGCTTCACTGAACCAATAGCATAATACGGAAAAATACATGTATTTTTACCAAATTAAATGTTGTTTTTATACTCAAAACGGCTTTATGAACAAAAAAATATTACAACATATAATTCCGTCACAAATACCTCGTCGATTCAGCAAACTCTTATGTTCCACGGCTGTACCACAACGTGATTAAAATCATAATAAACAAAAAGTTTCAAGAGCAATGACGTGATAAATATTTTGACGTCATTGAAGAAAGCATGTCAGAGGTACGGTTCAAGGGACATCTAGAAATACGAAAAATGAAAATAAAAGACGCAAATATATTCAATACAGTTGGGTTCTGTATTTAAAAAAAAACAATGGTTAAATCCGTAATAAAAATGTATAGCTGTTATTCAGCTATCAAACAGGGTATATAATGTGACATTCCCAGCTTATAAAAATATGATGATGATGATATATAGAAATCTATAACGTCACAAGTCGGAAGAATGTAGTATTTTAGAAACGGTATATCGTTAAGACATTATAATTTTAGGATTATAGAAAACCAAGTTCTGTTTTTAACTGATATTTAATTTGAATTACAAAGCATAAAAGTCATGCACAATTTTTCTCTTTCTCTTCGATAAAAATTTATGTATCGAAAATTCCAAATTAGTTTGGCGTTTCCATACGGCACTGGCATCGTTTTTTGTTTTTGTTTTTTTTCTTTTCTTCCTTAAATATGAAGATGTGAGCTATAATATAATAGTTATTCCGGTCATAGACAGGGTATATAATGTCACATTCACGGCTTATGATTTATATTCCATTATACCCTGTCTAAGACCGGAATAACATATAATATGAGGAGGTAGACAAGAGGTATCCTCTCACATTTGCCATCCCACCTTTTCGTGAATTATGAGCTATATGGTGTTTAGTGCCACTTTTAACAATATTTCAGTTATATCGTGGCAGTCATGCTTATTGTTCTAGGAGACCGGAGTAGCCATAGAAAATCTTTGACCTGTGAAAAATATCTGACTAACTTTATCACATAGAGTTCGTATCGAGTACACTCCACCATTGGCTGGAATTGACCCCCCCCCCTATTAAGCACCATAAGCCAAACCAATCAACCTTTTTCTGTGTCTGTCATTGGTGACGAAAGAAAAAAAACATTGTTTGGATTTAATACCAATAAATAATGCTGACTTACATTTATTTATTTTAAAAATAAACAACCATTAGTACAATGTTTACCAAAGTAAAATTATGTTGCATCAACGTAATACCAATAAATGTTTATATTTATTTTGCCAAAAAAAAAAATCAACCGTAGCATGTTAAATCTGCAAAAGATTGTATGGAATGTAACTCCCTCAATCACAACGATCTGTAAGATTTATTTTATCATCTCTGCCACCTCTCATCCTCTTTCTCTCAACCCTTTTCCCACCTCCCTTTTAGCTACCCGCCCCCCTCACATGACAACATTACACTTTCGTATATACCAATAAATTCTTGTATTTATTTTGTGAAAAAAAAAATAAAAATCAACCGTTGTATTGTATGGAATGTGACTCTCTCCATCACAACGATGTGTAAACATTTGTAGCATATTTCTTAAGTTGCTGTCTCAACCCTCCTTGTCCATGGGCGAGTAATATTTCAACAGGTTTATAAATTACTCTCTAAGCAGTTAAGTGATGGATGCAAGACGAAGTTTTCACGACTTCCTTCACGGGGGCTAATTGATTGATTAAAAGCGTAAATTCGACACTGAGTGTCAAAAATAGACCGTCAATAAAAAGTGTTACTAGGAAACCTGTCCAAATCTTATCTGGGAATCCACCTGCTTCGCTTAATAAAGTTATCATCCATCAATTATAAAAATGTCAGCAATACACTTTTTGTTGTCCAAAATTCTTAGAGAGAAGAACGATGGTCGGTACATCATTTATTAACATATTTCGTCTTTTCTGATTATATCGTGAAATGTTTCAATTTCCCTCCTTGTTGAAAAAATGTAAAACTTTTTATTGTCCAAAGGTTATAGAGCAAAACGATGATCGGGACATCATCAACATACATTGGTATTTTATCTGAATATTGTGTAACCTTAGAATTTCCCTCCCTCCATAATTAATTCCACTAGAAAATAAATGAAATTTTTTTTTCTACTGTTCCTACATCGTGTATTAATTATTAAAACTAATGTTCTACACCATCATGTACAGCGGACCATAGTCGATTTTTTCTACCCTCTTTAGTCCCATTGGTTTTTCATGCTCCAGGATGCTTTAAAAATTATTTTACTTTCAAATATTGTGACTTTGAATGTACCCGATAAATGTTATTCCAGAAACGCAGCGTGCGCACATAATTAGATCTATACGTTCTTATATACATTTGTATATAGGCTACACAGTGTTAAAATATATACATTTTCAGCACTATATTGTATTCTATGGCTGTCCTGTTTCTACCCTTTAGTTTACTTGTTCCTAAAGAGTTTAAAATTATTTGGTTTTCAAATCTTTTGACTATGATAATATCTGATGAATGTTATTCACGAGACTCTAAATTAGATATATTTTTGTTTCCTGTTTCCTTTTTCTTTTTTCTTTTTCTTTTTTTATTAAATCTTGTGGAAATTGTTATTGTTTGAAAAATAAAATTTTACTCTTAAGAAAAATCATAAACTTACTATTGGCACGCATTTCAAAATCGCCTTATTTTTTTGCTTTGATTTTATTTCAATATTAATTTTCATACTAGTGCAAGGTGATTGGTTGCTATTTTCCGGACATACACCGGTAGTCTTACTATAACTCTACATTTACCGATGTCCTGCTATATCTTTACCTATATCGGTAGTCCGGCTATAATTTTACATTTACCCTTTATACCATTACATTTACCGATAGTCCGGTTACAGCTTTACATATACCGGTAATCCGGTTGCAGCTTTACATTTACCGGTAGTCCGGTTACAGCTTTACATATACCGATAATCCGGTTGCAGCTTTACATTTACCGGTAGTCCGGTTACAGCGTTACATTTACCGGTAGTTTGGTTACAGCTTTACATCTACCGGTAGTCCGGTTACAGCTTTACATTTACCAGTAGTCCGGTTACAGCTTTACATATACCGGTAGTCAGGGTACAGTATTACATTTACCGGTAGTCCGGATACAGAATTACATATACCAGTAGTCCGATTACAGCTTTACATTTACCGGTAGTCCAGTTACAGCTTTACATTTAGTGGTAGTCCAATTATAACTTTACATATACTGGTAGTCCGGGTACAGCTTTACATATACCGGTAGTCCGGTTACAGCTCTATATATACAAGTAGTCCGGTTACAGCTTTACATTTACCGATAGTCTGGTTACAGCTTAACATCTACAGCATTACATATACCGAAATCCAGATGCATTGTGTGTAGTGGAAGAAACACCCATTGATGGTTACTCCTGGGAAAACGGTAGTGGCTGCGTTGTTTGTGGCAATCTCGTAGTCGATGAATACTGTCTTTGGTTGTAGATGAATGTTCTGCAGTCTGGATAGGTCTTTGATGTGGCTGAAGAAACGTATGTAATTGTTCTGGTCTTTTCCTGGGAGTACACCGAATACCAGTGGGAACATAGAACCGTCGACTATGGCGTGGATGGTGTACAGTTGGTGAAACAGTGATGGACAAGTGTAGAAGGTGCCGTCACAGAATATAGTGTCAGCAGCTGAGAGATGTCTCAGGTTACTAGTAGTGGAAAGAATCAGCATGCGTGAGTGGATGTTGTCGTCATGAAGTAGAAAGTGGTTTCCGACAGTAGTCAGGCACCATTTCACTTGGAGGTCGATGTCAGTGGCTTATGGTAAGGCTGGTCTGCATAGTGATCTCTGCTGGTAGAGGGATGTGTTACAGGAGTAGTAAGTCGGTAGTTGTTCCATTGTCTGTCTGGTCTCGTCGTTCCATTCTGGTGTACGAAGTTTTACTGCCTCCTCCTCGTAAATAGTGCTTATTGGTGTCACTTCGTATCTGGATCTCTTCTTCATAGTCTGCAGTACTTGCATTACCTCAATCTTTGGTTGGTTGCTGGTGTGGTTGTGTTGGTATCCACGTTTGACTAAATGTTGGTCATGTGTATTAATTGTAGCAGGGCACGTGTTGACGACGCATCTACAGTAAATACGACTGTTGCGTTGACTTCTTACTCTGTAGCGGTATCCATCAAGTACTAAGCTGTCTCTACCAAACTTGCTCTTTACAAATTCAAGTGCATGCAGTTGAGCGTTTGCCATGGTTGTTGATGAATGATTTCAAGTAAAAAGCACTGAATATTTATAATTCTGGAAACCTGCATTTAATTGTTTAAAGTTGCATTTTTCCCTTTTTTTTTTTTTTTTAGCTTGGATACTGAATACTATTCAGGTCTATCTAACTTCAATCATCATACTTGTTAAATCAGCTTGGAAACTAAACACTACAACTCTTAATGAACTACAACAGTATGAGTATGACAATAATTAATGAATAAATAGATAAATAATTTACTAAACTTTATATTCATTATATGATATATTTTAAAGAAATTCACAACTTTGTAGGGGCCCGGGTGGCTCAACGAGTTAGGTCGCTGGATCTAACAACTCATACAAGCCTATCACCAATACAGTAAGGATTCGCGCCCGGCTTTGTAAATTACAAAAAAAGGTGCATTCGACTCGCAGCCGCAAGTGATAAAGTTTACCAGTTGCTTGCCCATGGTCGGTGGTTCTCTCCGGGTACTCCGGCTTCCTCCACCACTAAAACTGATCGCCATGATATAGCTGAAGTATTGTTGAAAGTGGCGTTAAAACACCAAAAATCAATCAATCAATCAATCACAACTTTGTAAGCAAGGTAAATTTTTATTTATATTCAAAAGAAAATCAAAAGTTGCAAGCAAGATACAATTTTATTATTATATTAAAGTGCAACATGTTACTATAATAATTCTTTAACTTTAATCATGTCTATATAAAGTTCATCAGATATTTACTTAGTTTGAGAGCAAATGTTTCTAACTTTAAAACAAACACTGTCCTTAATATTTAATTATACATGTACAAAAAATGTACCTGTAATTAAGTGTATGCGAACCAGGATGACACCTCCACTTTGCATAGCCATAACGGATTCTTTTGGATGAAACGGATTCTTTCGGACCAATAAACGGATCATTTCGGATTTTTTTTCAACATGAAATGGATGACAATGCGAATTAGACGATAGTGATGGAACAGGAAAGGTAATTAAAACAATCTAACTATTCCACGGAACTTCTAAGTTTACCGACAGACCGCTTTTCCTTTACAGCTGTATAAATTCCTCTCATATATTCTACAAAGTGCGCACAAAACAACACCCGTTGACTTCGTATTTTTCATATCGATAGTTTGTTACTTATTTACACTTTATTTCTAAAAATATATTTACAGCTGATTCATAATACATTTTCTTTACATTGGGACTTATTTCTAATTATAACATCAATTAATTTAACAGAAAAAAAACCTTAACCAAATACGCAGGTAACGGATTCTTTATGATTTGGTAATTTCTGGCACCGGACTACTTTCGGATCATAATGGCACCGGACACTTCATGATTATTCTTTTTTTCTTTACCGAAAGAGAAGAAAGCGTTCCAGTTTGTGGCTACATAAACCAAAGAGAAGCAGACAGTTTTTGTGTAATTCACTCTTATTCAACTGCATGTAATTAATAAGACAAAAATGATCCGATGCATTTCACTTAATGATACGATCAAAAGCAGCGTTAAAATTATGCTATAATCAAATGCTGTATTTTGTGATTCGATTAAGATGGCAAAACTGCCATTTCCAAACGCTTATTTAAGTATTCAAAACTTTTAGTTGGCATAAACTTAATTTATGAATTATGGCAGTCAACAATGAATTGTTTGTGCATTAACGTAAATCTTTTACATTCGGTTGGAACTTAGGTAGGATAACATGGGTTATATTTAATGTATAATATGTACCATGGACACGCCCCATCTTATATGTGTGACTTATTACCCCCTCTGGTTCGTGATGTTACCAACTACCCTGTTCGAAACAGAGATGACTACACTGTCCCAAGATGTAGCTTATCGCTATACATTTTTTGTACCAATCTTCGTTCATCCCGTCTGTCATAAATTTTTGGAACAGTCTACACAATGACACTAGAAATACCAGAACATCGGACTCATTTAAAATTAACCTTAAAAGTAAAGTTGTACTAACTAAAATTCCGGCTCATTTCTTAGTTGGTGATAGACGACATAATATTTTATATGCAAGATTACGTCGTAGTTGTAGATCGCTCAAGTATGATCTATTTCGATCCAATATAATAACAGATTCGAGATGTGTTTGTGGATTTACCAGGGAGGACTCCTCCCACTTTCTCTTGAACTGTCGTTTGTATATCGAACAGAGGACAGTTCTCTTTCATTTTTTGCACCACCATAATTTTCAGAGAAATATTAGAATTTTAC
Organism: Gigantidas platifrons; assembly: GCA_002080005.1. NCBI lineage: Eukaryota > Metazoa > Mollusca > Bivalvia > Mytilida > Modiolidae > Gigantidas > Gigantidas platifrons. Next base: position 528,150 of record MJUT01020951.1, on the reverse strand, counting down.
TATTTGGAGATTCTAATAAAACCCAAGCCCAAAATATATTGTTATCGAAAGCAGTACAGACATTCATTAAGATCAGTAGGCGATTCACTGAAGGAACATAGCTCCCCCCCCCCATTTTACTTATCTGTTATTGTTTAATTTTGCTATACCATAAATGATTATACACTTATTATCCGTCATGCTCTCTGTCAGACCTATGTTTGTATGTTACTGGAGAGAACTTGATATAAGTTGTAAAACTTGTGTTCAATCCTATTGTATATATTTTACAATAAAATATGTTTAAATAACATGGGGTTGAAATGAATTGTATTGAATTGAGGCAAAAAAATATAGCCGTGATGGCGATTAGCCCGATTTTGCACTATAAAACTTGGTTTACCACACCATTTTCAATTGAAAATATCTGTACAAAGTAAGGAATATAACGATTATCACTGCTTTTGAACGTATCATGCATCGAACGTTGATCGGACCATTTTTGTCACACGTGCCGTTGAATAAGAGTAAATTACACAAAAACTGTTGAAATTGGGATAATGTTTTATACATCAGAATGAAGGTAATGAATAAAGCTTTACTATTGATGTTGAATCATAACTTGGAAAGTACGAAGTAAAATAAAATTATGAAAATTCATAACGTTAAATCTTGACCTGATTATTTGTAAAAATGTGGTTAACAGTCCACCGAAATGTCAATGATATAAGAAAACAAATAATAGTTTTCATAAAGAAACATATAATCATCCTGTGCACGCACAAATAAATTCATAACTCCGACAGAAAAGGCATAAAATATCGAATGTCTTAACCCTGCTGATCCACTTCTCTTGTTGTAAACAACCAATTTTGATCGTATCAATCGGCAGTTGATCAAAATGATACAATGCGGTTGTACGGTGTGGAATTCATTGCTCTAAAAAGAAAAGATCACCTGGCCCCGGCGCCACAAAACTTGAGAATGTACTTAAGTCTGAGAATATTCTCAAATAGGGAACTCAGCCAATCAAATTTGAGTATTTCCTTATTTGAGAATATTCTCAGACTTAAGTAAATTCTCAAGTTTTGTGGCGCCGGAGCCTGTACTCAATTGATCAATAACATCCTAAAGAATCCGGTGCAGTGATCATTAAGTGTCCGTTTCTCAAGTATATTTACATTTTTGTTAAATATAATAGTAGCTATGCAAAATTACACCCGATAGCAACTTAACACTTTCAAATTATCAATGTTATATCTAAAAAGCGACATTTGAACCAGATGTGTCATTAAGTTATTTTGTATCGATGAAAACAACATCCTCAACGACGAATTGTTGGGAAACAAATTGCGTTTGTTCGTTAAAAGTCAATGAAAACGACAGCTTTAACAACCCCGCACAAATCACTTGATAAAAAGGATAATTGAGAAGTTCCGTCGTACCGTTCCCTGACAGATTTAGGGAATTTTTAGTTGTAAAACAGAGAAATAATCAAAGCACATACGTCCACTTCTTCGAAATGATCCGTTCCGCGATTCCGAAAGAATGCGTTTCATCCAAAAGAATCCGTTATGGCTATTCACCGTGACTTCTTTCATATATATTTATTTCAATATTCACTTAACACTTTCATTTCATTCGAATAAACAAACTGTCAGACTGTCATTTTATGGAAGAAAGCAGTAAAATTAACATTTTATACCAAGGAGTAGTTATACTACCATTTAGTCGAGTAAGTGTTTTTTTTTCATTTTATTAAATCTAGTGAAAATTGTTATTGTTTGGAAGATGAAATTTTCTCCCATTATTACGGGGTTTTAACCCCGCTGAACCAGTGGTGGAAAAATCTGTAATCCTCTAGAGGATTAAAATGTCTCGTGCCTTTCTCCGCATTAATTTCAAATTTTGAAATAAAGTTCGTGTTAAATAATGGGAGAAACAAATTCTCCTTCAGTTGCCCATGTGGGTTACGATATTTCTCCACTCTCGAGAGTTAAATAAAAAATTTAACCACTTGCCTGACGGCTTGTGGTTAAAAATTTTAATTTAACTCTCTTAAGTGGAGAAATATCGTAACAAGCTGAAGGAGAATCTATATTTATTCTATGAAAAATAAAAAAAATTAATATTGGCACTCGTTTCAAAATCGCCATAGTTTTTTGGCTTTTATTTTATTTTAATATTAATTCTTATGCTACTAGTAACTAGTCCAATTAACACCAACACCACCATTTTTTCCAGTTAGCAGTAACACCACTATTTTATTCCAGTTTATAAACATGTCTACAACCATCTACATATATTAACAAACTTATTTACGAATACTAATCGGGCTTTTTACCCAAACACTCAACTGTTCATCAATTAATTGAATTATATAACACTATTTTAAATCCACTAGAAAATAAAGAATTTAGTTGTTTTGTATTTTGTGATTTTTCAAAAGCTTTTGACAAGGTATGGCATAATGGACTTATACATAAAATGAAATCATATGAAATAACAGGAAATTTACTATCATGGTTTAAAGATTATCTTCATGAAAGAAAAAAAAAAGTGGTCATCAGAGATTCGTCGTCATCATTGTCTAATGTTTTTACTGGGGTACCCCAAGGGTCTGTGCTTGTTTCCCTATTATTCCTCATTTATATAAACGATATTGCTGAACAACTTCTTTCTTTAACTAGGTTATTTGCTGATGATACATCCTTGGGGTATTCAAGCTCCAGGTATGATATTTTGGAATTATCTGTAAATCATGACTTAAATAAACTTAGTACTTGGTCTGGACAATGGCTCATGTCATTTAATCCAGACAAAACTGAAATTATGATCTGTTCAAATGTGGAAATACCGAATAATTTAAATTTCTCATTCAATGGTAAATTAATAATTAATACCTCCAGTCATAAGCATTTAGGTGTAACATTATTTCATGACGCAAAGTGGAGTGAGCACGTAGAAAATATAGCTGCCAGAATTGTAACTGGATTGCCCATATTTACAAAGACTGATTCTTTATATTTCGAAACTGGCTGGGAACCATTATATAGTAGGCGTCACAGAAGAAAACTTCAATTGTTTTATAAGATATACATTTAAATCAAATATAGTATCTAGTCCAAATTGTGCTTGTGGTGTTCCTCGAGAAGATGCGCTTCATTTCTCCTTTGAATGTAGTAAATACACCAATATTAGGAGGGATCTGTTAATTTGTGTAAATCAATTTAGAATGAAAATCGATCTTGCTATACTTACTACAGGTAACAAAAATCTAACTTATGAAGATAACTGTTTAATTTTTAAAGAAGTTTACAAGTTTATTAGAAGATCTAAAAGATTCCTCATTGCATAAGTTATTAATATATCCAGCATGATCATCGTGTCCACACAAAACTTCTTTTGCCCCTTTTTCACTGGTTGTCTGTTCTCTTTTACATGTGTAATTGCTACTGGTATACTTTCATTAATGTGCATGCTCTTTTTCATATGCATATGTGTTATATTTGTTACGTAATTCCAAGGAGAAGACTTCCTAAGTTGGTAAAACTTGTGTCTTATCCTTTTTGTCTCTATGAGCAAATAAAATTGTTATAAACTAAACTTATTCCAGTTAGCAGTAACACCACCATTTTATTCCACTTAGCAGTAACACTACTATTTTATTTCAGTTAGCAGTAACACTGCCAGTTTATTCCAGTTATCAGTAACACCACCATTTTATTCCAGTTAGCAGTAACACTGCCAGTTTATTCCAGTTAGCAGTAACACCACCATTTTATTCCAGTTAGCAGTAACACTACCATTTTTATTCTAGTATAAGCAATAACACTACCATTTTATTCGAGTTAGCGGTACCACTACCATTTTATCCGAGTTAACAGTTCCGTTACCATTTTATCCGAGTTAACAAACAGTTTCATTACAATTGTATTCCAGTTAGCAGTAACACTACCATTTTATTCTAGTAAGCAATAACACTACCATTTTATCCGAGTTAACAGTTCCGTTACCATTTTATCCGAGTTAGCATTTCCATTCCAATTAGCAGTAAAAATATCATTTTATATGAAATAGCAATACTATTGGCATTTTATTCTAGCTATCAGTAAAACTACCATGTTATTCGAGTTAGTAGTAACACTACCATTTTATTCGAGTTAATAGTTACCATTTTATCCGAGTTAACAGTTCCGTTACCAGTTTATCAGAGATAGCAGTAAAACTACCATTCATTCGATTTAGCAGCAACACTACCATTCATTCGATTTAGCAGTAACAGTCCCATTTTATTCGGGTTAGCAGTAACACTCCCATTTTATTCGGGTTAGCAGTAACACTACCATTTTATTCCGAGTTGGCAGTAACACTCCCATTTTATTCTGGTTAGCAGTACCACTCCATTTTATTCGGGTTAGCAGTAACACTCCCATTTTATTCGGGTTAGCAGTAACACTCCCATTTTATTCGGGTTAGCAGTACCACTCCATTTTATTCGGGTTAGCAGTAACACTCCCATTTTATTCGGGTTAGCAGTA
>MJUT01020951.1:507944-523574 GCA_002080005.1 Gigantidas platifrons | reverse complement strand
CCATTTTATTCGGGTTAGCAGTACCACTCCATTTTATTCGGGTTAGCAGTACCACTACCATTTTATTCGGGTTAGCAGTAACACTCCCATTTTATTCGGGTTAGCAGTAACACTACCATTTTATTCGGGTTAGCAGTACCACTCCATTTTATTCGGGTTAGCAGTACCACTCCATTTTATTCGGGTTAGCAGTAACACTCCCATTTTATTCGGGTTAGCAGTACCACTCCATTTTATTCGGGTTAGCAGTAACACTCCCATTTTATTCGGGTTAGCAGTAACACTCCCATTTTATTCGGGTTAGCAGTAACACTCCCATTTTATTCGGGTTAGCAGTACCACTCCATTTTATTCGGGTTAGCAGTACCACTCCATTTTATTCGGGTTAGCAGTAACACTCCCATTTTATTCGGGTTAGCAGTAACACTCCCATTTTATTCGGGTTAGCACTACCACTCCATTTTATTCGGGTTAGCAGTACCACTCCATTTTATTCGGGTTAGCAGTAACACTCCCATTTTATTCGGGTTAGCAGTAACACTACCATTTTATTCTGGTTAGCAGTACCACTCCATTTTATTCGGGTTAGCAGTACCACTCCATTTTATTCGGGTTAGCAGTACCACTCCATTTTATTCGGGTTAGCAGTAACACTACCATTTTATTCGGGTTAGCAGTAACACTACCATTATATCCGAGTTAACAATAATTATATAGTTTACAAGACACCCAGAACTAAAAATTATTATTATCTCTGGTTTATCTCGAAGTGATAATATAATCAATTGATATTCCGCATTTCATAACATAACAGAAAATATCAGGGTCGATGTCCACTATACTGTGAACCTAGATATCACCCAGAAACCTTATTGTTCCTTGTTGTTTTTTTTATTTTATATTAGAATGTTTTAACGTTTTTTTCCTCATGATTTCGATACAACATTGTGTGATAAAGTTTGTCAGTGATTTTTTTCTCAGGGTACTTCGGTTTCCTCAACCAATAAAACTGACCGCCACGATATAAGTGAAATAACATCATAAACCTATAAACCTAACCTTTTCATGATTTTTTTGTTGTTGTTTTTTTTTATTTTGCATTATTATTTTGAGAATATTGCAGAAAATTAGGAGAAAATATGTTTTTTTATTTATTAAATTTTGAACTACAAATGGATGGGAGTATTAAAAAATGACACTACTCGTCTATCTCGCCATCATACCAGTGCATCGAAGCACTGCATAGTATAACGGAAATTATGCGTTACAAACATGCATTCTAAAATCGTGTAACGACACGCTTCGATGATTAATGTAACTTGAACATATGTACAGCTGTATTGTCATACGAGTGAACTTCGAAAATATTCACAATTTCGTTAAACATCATAATAGTTCTTCTTTTTGTTTGTTGTTTTGGCTTTTTTGTTTTTAGTTATTTTTTTTTATTTTTTTTTATTTTTTTAGAATTGAAAAATATTCAGTAACTATTATAAATATACACAATTACTTTTAAAATTTGGATGAGTGAATGTTGTGGGTGTTTTAAGATTGGACATATCATTTGGGTCAAAATATTTTTTTAAACTTTTTAATCAAAATTAAATTTGAATACCTTTTCCGTTCGCCAGACAATGTATGTCTCCTGCTCACCACGGGGAGGTGGAAGTAGGTTTTTGAGCAGGATATAAATCTTCATAAATCATGGTTAAAATCATAAACATTTGAAGGCATATAAGATCCCATGAAAAACATTAAAAATAACTGAAAACACTAAAACTATATACATGTAGAGACATATAGTAGTCAGCTGATGTCACGGCTAGCTCACTGAAACAACAGTCCGCGGGTAGACATGTCGCTCTCCACTCGGACACAATATTCTGATTCCGAGCCAACCAGTCTTTGCTCTTTCACCTTAATGCGGCGTTCTTAGCGAGTAACCAGCAAATATACATTTTATAATCTCTGGTTTGTTCTGATCGGGACTCGAACCAACGATCTACCACATGGCCGCGCTCGATAACCACCAAACTAACAATACTCTTAAATAACTTTGTAAGAACTTCCAGTGCATGTGTAAAAAGGCAGGTTGATGTAAGTCTAGATTTATATATAAAAGCATATCTTATAAATAAACTTAAGATGGTACATGTAACCGAGACAGATCGATGCCAAGCTGTCAATACATGTCGATCAATATATGTCTCGGCTTTAGGGTTTGGGTCATACATGTACTTGGGTATTTATCGTGACTTTCAACAACATTTCAGTAATTTCGCGGGTGTCGGTTTTATTTGTGGAGGAAACCGGGAGTACTAGGAGAATACAACCGACATGTCGCAAATCGCCGACAAACTTCACTATCGACCACAACTTGCTATGAGTGGGAATTCAACTGTGTATGGTTAATTTAATAAATATGCAAGGAAAAATGATAATTTAAACTCTATATATGTAATAGATTGGTGGCGTGTACTTGGTTAAATTGAATTGAAGGAAAGACAGAATTTTCATCTTGTTGAAGGCAGTCAGTATTTGATAGCATCATATGGTGTGGACAGATCATGATGGACTGTCCACTCTGATGTTTGGACAATATCCAGTCGGCCGCTAGGTTAGGCTAAAAAAAACAGCTGAAAAAATGAACACTAAGACGACCTAATAGAGAGGGGAGTGGATGAGTAATTGTTGTTTAGCGCCAACTCATCAATTTTTCAGCTATATCGTGGCGAGAACAAGTTAATTTTCAATGAGACGATGATGAGGTCCGCTTTGTACTACCAACACGCATAGTTGGCTTTTAATATAGTGCTAGCTCACTGAAACAACAGTCCGCGGATAGATATGTCGCCTCACTCGGACACATTATCCTGATTCCGAGCCAATCAGTCGTTGCTTTTTCTCCTTAATGCTGCATGCTTAGCGGAGAAGCAACACATACCAATTTCATAGTCTTTGGTTTGACCAGATCGGGGCTCGTACCCATGATCTACCGCACTCTAGGCGAGCACGCTCTAACCATTACACCACCGATGCGGTTAAATGGTATGGGACAATATAACCTTGGTTTCCGATTAGTATAGGAATTTGTACTTTATTTAATAGAAATAAATCGTTCAAAGTTCATAACAAGGAGCATGCATTATAATAAAGTAGACCTACGATGTGGACTCACATCATTTTAATATTTTACTTTTTAGCTAACAATTTCTACGTCAATGAAAAAATATATAAATTCATCCTGCGCTGGTTCAATTTAAGCAGTTAAATTTCATTGACTGGATAAATTGTAATATACGGTCACTGACCAAAATATAGCTTTTCTGGTGCCCGATTCCTGTTGAGCAACGGAAAGAAACGGTAACAGTATAAGCGCCGACGTCACATATGACACCATTGAAAATGATTAGAGCGACGCTTGTTTCAGCTATTTTCTGATAATTTGGCAGTTGTTTTGGACCTTTTGATATTGCAGGATTATCACAATATACGCACATTGTTGTAAAATATAAAATTAATTTGCACTCGCTGCGAAACAGGCTAGAAAAGCTCGCCTGTTTCTAAAGCTCGTGGAAATAAATACAATATATATGCACATTGTTGGAAAATATAAAATTAATTTGCACTCGCTGTTACACAGGACAGAAAAGCTTGCGAAGTCTTACTTTTTTTTACCTTTATCTAAAGCTCGTTCAAATAAATTTTATAAATATCTTCCGACACTGTACGGATATTGTATATTTATAAAATGTAAATGTTTGCAATCATTATCGGCGTAGATAGTAATAATTAGATAATTTTCCCATTAATGTTTATCAACTAATACACAAAAAATCACGATTCAAATTTGTTGATATAATGTGATAGGGCCATCTTATGTACAGTTCAGATTCCCCTAACAACCAACAATTTCAAGAGTATGATCGACCCTGATTTATTGTTTTATGGCGACCTCTTGATCATTTTCTAATAATTTGATGGTCATTTCAATTCATGGTTGTAAATATCGGTCATATTTATAAATTTCACTTTCAGCCGTAAACATGTCAATAATTTTAAACAGGTGCGTGCGCGATGGTACGGTTCAATCATTGTTTAATAAATATAGTAAATATCTGTGAAATTAAACTTTTAAAATTGATTATTGAATTTTTTTGGTGGGTGATTGGTGTTTAACGCCACTTTCAACATTATTTCAGTTATATCGTGGCGGAAAGATTTTGGAAAAGTATAATTTCTGAAAGTAGAATAAAAAATAAACATTGTTCACCTCATAAATTGGAAGAAAACTTGGCAAATTTATTGGGAGTTTAGGTATTAAGAATAAATAATATATATCCCCCTTTTTTGTTTTTTAAATAAAACACAATCAAGAAATCAATTGGGCGTATCCATATCTACCGCAAGAAACCCAGAATTGTTTTAACATTAACCTTTTGCACTGCTGTGATAACATTACATAAAAACCCAACTATATAAGTTTTAAAAACGTAGATTACACGTCAAAATTAAATGTGTATATTGAAAACAGGGTAATAAAATTAAAAACAAGGAGATTGGAAAGGCTGTAGATTTATTGGTGAGTTATAATGGGGAAAAATTGGATTGTATATTCAAATTCTAATGAAAGGTTGACGGGTTTATTGCCACTTAAATCTCTTTGATGACAATTACCTGTTCTATCAAAATCATGACATTTCTCTAATATTGACAAAATAATTTCAAAATAAATTCAAACTTATGATTTTGAATTTGAGTCATATGTTCTTATATTTAAAGAGCGAAAATATCATAAATGAGAGAGGTAAACTATTGTGCCAAAATATTTCCCTTTTTAATTTTGTTAAACAATTACGAAAATATTTGTAAACATTGATCGGCTTACATTAATACATGCACCTCTGACAAGCCAGAAATTTACATGAATACCAGGAGCGCATAGTCTCGATGAAATGTCCTCCCTCTGATATATCGAAAGACTTACTCAAATATTCTTTTTGCATTTTCAAACTAGACGATTATAAGACATTAAAGAAAATTGCGGAAAATAATAGGCAATAATATACTTTCTTCTTAATCTTGAAAAAGCCTTCCAAAATAGACTTTTATTCATTAAAATAGTATACTCTTTAATCACATAAAAGATAGCTAAATGTTTGGATTTTTTTTTTTGAAATAACACATTTTTTTCTGTTCTTTTTAAATTTTTTACCTTTTTTCCACTGAAAATTTAACTTTACTAGAACAGTTTTCGGTAATGAAATGAAGTTCAACCTTCAAGATGTAGGTTTTTTTATCTAGAATTCTATCACGGAATCAGTTATCTACAAACTTTTTGATAAGGACCTAATATTTAAAAGATGCATGCTATCAAAGTATCGCTCGTGCGCGCGTGCATGTTGTGCAATATTCGATAGAGAGCTAAGGAAAAATCTCCCAACCCATATTATGAAATATTTCCAGAAACCGACTTCTGTATAAATAAAACAGCGCATTTTACACAACTTTGGATAAAAATCTACAACATTAAGATTTTATCAAGAGACGCCTGCAAATGTTATCTTGAAGTAAGACGATTTTATCTACTCATTCACAAAATAATTTGAAAGCTGAAAAACAGTCGGCAAATTCGAAAAGAGGTTGTGTTAAATTAGAGTAAATTTTAATTACTTATTTAAAATAACAATAATTTAATTTGAGTTGAGAGTTAATTTTTTTGTTCGTTGACGAATATTATTTTTCAGATAAGCGGTGTAATCACGTGATTAAAAGTACCGCCCACTTAGCTTATCTCGATGGACCATTCGCCAAAACCTAAATAAACATAATATTCTACAAGTAAATGAGGTAAAATTTTATAGTTATCATCATTATAACTGCGATAGCAAGGATTGGGTAGATTTTCTCCCATCTGATTATTGACCCACGAAAACATTCGAGAGATAAAATCCCAAACTTTCATCAAAAACAGAACTTTAAGAAATTACAGAGGAATTATACGGTAAGTTGTTTTTACATTACATTCTCTATCTTTTTATCAAGTTTATTTTAATTTACAATTTAGAAACACACCTTGTTGGTGTACGTATCGGGACACGGACACGAATGAAATCCGTGTCCAATATCTTTATATCCCGAGTCTTATCATATCGCTTTTATTATCACTTAAGTCGAAATGTTTTTCCAAGATATCATCATTAATGTATTTGTCAGTGAGAAATATTCACATTGTAAGCATCTAACACATTGGAATTATCTAAACCGTAGATTAGTGTATAAAATGTGATATCGGACTTGTAAATTACTTCTTAGGTAGGTGTTAGTAATACTGAACTATGACATCTTACTCAGGGCAACATTGATCTTGTTTGAAAGTTAATCATATTCAGAAATATTTTTTTCTCAAGAAATACACATTTTATAGTCATGGCTATTTAAACTTTAATGGATTTTTTCCGGGTTATTACATGATGTAAGAAATAGAAATGCCCTTTTGGAAACTTTTTTTTTCTGAAAAAATGCATATTTTGTAGCCATGGCTATTTGAATTTCAATTTTTTTTTCAGGTTCTTTCGTAATTTAAGAAATCGAAACACCCAAATAATAACTAACATCTTCAGAAACAACAACCAAAATTAATCTTGAAAAAACTCAATATAAAAGTAAAAATCTTGAACTTTATTACTTACTGGAATAAAATGTTACAGAACAACATAATTATTGGAAACAAAGTATTGGTCCTGAACTCTAATTTATTTTCTAAGTGTTAAATAATTTACATTTACACCTAACATTCTTTTTAATTTTTTTCACGATCTCATATTCAAATAATTGTATGATTAAAAACATGTATTAACATCTATAGTGGGAACAAGTATTTGATTAAAAAAAATAATAATAAATATCTTAAAGCTTTTAGTTCAATACGGGGATCAATTTTAGCTCCTTTATACGGATTTTCTATTCGATATTGCAACTGTTCCGATATTGTGATTATATACCCTTTTAGTTTAATAAGGGGTCGATTTTGATCCCTATTCTGTGATTTTTCGATTCGATATTGAAACTGTTTCGACATTGTTTAATATTTTTTTTCTTTTTCATTTCATTCATGAAGGACCGTATATGGAAACAATCTTTCCTTATTTTTAGTTTTGTCAAAAACATTCTCAGAAATATAATTATTACAACCCATATTTGCCGCTTCATGCTAAGGCGAAAAATTAGTGTCTCACAAACCGTATTGTATGTCCTTGAATCCATAAAGTTTTTAATTTTCGTGTTGCTAAAACAAAACAGGTGCGAGATTAACGGTAGATTACTCAACATTTTTTTATTGACCAAAAATATTAATTTGAAGGAAGAAGCCACTTTTTTATTTGCTCTTACCTCTCTGTTCATATTTACCGACACAAACAAAGCCCTTTTGTTTTACCGAAGCCATGACATAAATTATAATTAGGAATTATTGTTATAAGCTATTTGTTTATTTATTTATTTATTTCCAATCAAAGATCAAAGAGATTATCACACGATTTATAATGGTTTCATTGACGACTCGGCGTGGATTTTGTTTATGCAATAATTACCCCCCTGATCCTTGTAACAAGGAATGGTACCTTTAATGTTATTCTGTGTTAATTTTTGATTGGATGCAACGATGTTGCGGAATTTTTTTCAAAGGAGTAAACGCTTTTTTTTGTTGTCCTTTGGGGTTCGTACTATATATATATATATATTATATAACATAACTGTTTCAGATTTTTCAGTTTATGAATTAGAATTACATGTAATTATTATTACTTTCATCTCAAATGTGAAATATATCATTCTTTACTTATATATAACAATAATGTCAGTGCTTGTTTTAAATGATGGCCATGTTCCCTAGAAATTTCCTATTTATTATATGTCGTTTTATATTTGACAATGATAATGACCAGAAGTCTACGATTAATTTTTCACTATTTTTTTTTTTAATTTTTGTCCAAAACATTCCTGGAAATAATAATTACAACGTATATTTTTCGTTTCATGCAAAAGCGAAAAATTATTGTCTCACAAGCCAAAGTTCACCGATTTTCAAAATGTACATATAATTTTATATCTTTCAAAACGAATAAATACCAAAATCAATTTCTTTCTTTGGTTTTAGATAAACGTTTTCTTTACAATAATTTATTCTTATTTAGAATGAAAAATCCAACTGAAAATGGTCCAGGACATATCATTGGTATTTTCCTCTCAAATGTATTTAGTCCTAAAATAAGCATAGAATATACAAAGAACAAAACAAAAATTCAATTAGGGGATATATATTAAATATTAAATCTGGGTGATTGAAAGTGCATTTCATTCTCAGGGATGACTGTTTTTATTTATTTAACTGATTTCAGCTATGAAAAAAAAATCAGAAAGTTACATGACACGGTCATTTTTGAAAGTGTGTGTATATAGTGTCAGCTGTTTCCATGGAATTTCAGTTATTCTATTTTCTACCCAGAATCATCCTTCATTATTAATTAAGTGAAACGGCCACTCAATTATTGTAAAAGACAGATACAAGTCAGGAAAAATTTAGTACTGGTTCCGGTTTTTAAATGACTATTTCTGAGAATATAACAGAGTTATGCAATGACATTTCACCAGCTAATAATATATATATATAAAACAAAAAAATTACCACACAGTCGGAACAATTACACAAAAGTGCAAGAAACAATTTGATAGTTATACAATGTACTTATGAAACGAATGCTAACCCGGTCGATTTTCCGAATGGTTCCTCCACCAATAAAACTGACCGCCATGATATAACTGAAATATTGTTGAAAGTGACGTTAAATACTGTAATCTAATAGAAACATGCTGTACATGTTTGTGTATTTTTCCCCAAAGTGTTTCTTTTTAATCAAATCAATGTTATTATTATATAGAGAAATAAGACAGCACTTGACAAAACATTCAACAAATTTAAGAAGCTATTTGTTAGGCAGAGTATCCGCTGTCCCCCAGTTCCATTGAAAGCTTTAAAATGGAGCCAAATCTTTGAACACGACGAAAATCGGCAATTGTGCTTAAGTTTATAGTCAAATTTATCATATAATTCTGTCAAACACTCCACACAAAAAAAATCTAATTAAAATGTTCGTTTCATACGATAGTACATTTCTATTATCAGATGTATACACATGTTCAATTTTTGGTCAATTGGCATGGCAACAGTCATATGGTGTTATAACATATTAAAAAATGTCATAAAAATAATTCTGTCAGTTATATAATATAGTGTACTTTTGTAATGTCTAACTAAATCAAAATTATATAAATAATGTAAGTTTATTATTTGAATTCAGAAATGCACAGTCGTAAAAATAAGAAATATATATTGGCCATAATTTTGTATGTATCTGTTACTCTTCATGATAAAAATAAATATTTATTATTTATACAACACTTAGAAAATAGTTTCGAAATTGCACATTACCAATATATAGTATAATTATTATTAGGCCTATAAATACTAGCTGAAAAAGATAATCTTCAAATTTTCCATAACACGTGGCTTTTTAAAACAAGCCGGAAAAAAAAAATGTGAGATCAAATGCTTCGAATGGCACACGAATCTGAAAATTATTTCTCCCTTGTTGCATTATATTGTCGTGTATAACATTAATGATGATATCCACTTCACATGAACAGCAAGATACTTTTTCTTAAATCATTTATAAATATAAAGGGAAAATGCTTTTTATCCAACCACCTCAAGTAGCAAGATGGTTTTTGGTGTTCATGCCACTTCCAACAATATTTCAGTTATATATTGGCGGTTCAAGTAACACGAAGAATTAATGATATTTTCGTACATAGATTAAAGATGTTCTCACTTGCATATTAAATACAAGATATATTCCATAAATAATAAGAAAGATAAAAAGAGAAAATGTTTCTCGTCCACACAGTTTAAGCGCAAAGAAAATTCAATTTGCAACCATTTACATCAAGTTGAAGTGATAAATAAATAAAACTGATGCGTCCAACCAGTTTAAGCGCGAATAAAGCTCACATTGCAATCGTATTTTAATTATTGCATTGGAACAGCATGTCATCAAATTCACTATCAGTGTTGAAACATATTATAAATGATCCATAGACTATAAAATGAAATAAAAATTTCACAGTAACTACAAGTAAAATAAAGATATTTATGATGACACATTGAAGATAATTTTTGTTTGTTTGTTTGATGGTATTTAACGCCACTTTCAACAATATTTCAGTTATATCGTGGAGGTCAGTTTTATTTGTGGAGGAAACTGGAGCACCCGGAGAAAACCACCGAACTACCAAACTTTATCACATAATGTTGTATACACCTCGGCCTGATCGAGATTCAAACTCATAACATCAGTGGTGATAGCTGCTGATTGCATAGGTAATTGTAAATCCAACTACCATACGATCACGTACACGACGGCCCCTTGTTGACGAGAATGTATAAGACTGAATTTCTATAACAAAAATATGTGATATACTTAAAGGTATATTGTCTACCACATTTGTATTTTTTCATACCCAAAATTATTGTTGTTTTCCGTACTGACCTTCATAAAATGAAGATTAAACACCGAATTATTGGCGAATACGCTACGAATCGTTAAGATTCAAACAACATTAAAACGAGCGTGAAAATTTGAAGTGTTTGAATCTTAACAATATTTTTCTTACCTCAAAGCTAAAACCCCGAGAATTCCAAACTTCCGTTTTTATAGATGGCGCTGTTACTTTCACTTTGAATTTTTTTGTCATCCTGGACAATAATTCCGATAACGATAGTTTTGGGTCTTTTTTGTCAAAAAAAGAACACCAATCATATATTTTGCAGCATAACTGTTTAATGATAGCTTAAACAAATCATTTATGGACAGTTAAAAATTTTCAACAAAATCGTAGACAATATGCCTTTAAGTGATATATCGACACTGAAATAATCGTATTCTACGTTTACTGACATTCTGAGAGAAGTTTGCAAGAAAACAATTAGTGGGGATACAACGCTATGTAAAATTGCTTGTATGTGACTTGTGACAGGTTAGTGGCTTACTCCTGGCACTCATGTTTCCTCCACTAATAAAACTGACCACCACGCTATATCTGAAA
Source organism: Gigantidas platifrons (assembly GCA_002080005.1). NCBI lineage: Eukaryota > Metazoa > Mollusca > Bivalvia > Mytilida > Modiolidae > Gigantidas > Gigantidas platifrons. The sequence continues at coordinate 512,411 of MJUT01020951.1, read as the reverse complement.
TATTGTTGAAAGTGGCGTTAAACTTTATGTCTCCCATAATTTTTTAGGAGACTAATCAATGTTAAATTTCTGACATTTTAAGTGATATGATATCAATATCAGCACATCACTTTCGTCATTAGAGTATTTTAAAAGAATATCATGTAATTAATTATGTTTAGAGTAATACCAAAAACAATACAAAATTGGGATCTAGGCATACATGCAATGCACAATACAAAAGATATATATGTATATATGAAGCAGGTACGTCATGGTAGTTGGATCTATAACTACCTGTGCAATCCGTGCCTATCACCACCGACGTTGTGGGTTCGAATCCCGCTCAGGCGAGGTGTACTCGATACAACATTAAATGATAAAGTGTGTCTGTGACTTGCGGCATGTCAGTGCTTTTCTCTGGGAACTCCAGTCTCCTCCATCAATAAAACTGACAGCCACGATATGACTGAAATATTGTTGAAAGTGATATTAAACACCATAAATATCAATCTCAACTTAATCCTATTTCTCAAACTGACATTGAATAGTACAGACACAGAGAAATTAAACAGAAATGAACTGATCAAACTAGTCAAACCTATCCATGCAGTCACGTCTATTAAGCAGTCATCTGTATTAAATGGTCACATTTTTCTTATCCTGTCATAGAACTTTTTTAAGGGGCCCGGATGACTCAATGAGTTAGGTCGTTGGATCTAGCAACTCATACAAGCCTATCACCAATACGGCGTGGGTTCGCGCCGAGCTTTGTAAATTACAAAAAGGGTGAACTCGACTCGCAACCGCAAGTGATAAAGTTTACCAGTTCCTTGCCTAGGGTCGGTGGTTCTCTCCGGGTATTCCGGCTTCCTCCACCACTGAAACTGGTCGCCATGATATAGCTGAAATATCGCTGAAAGTGGCGTTAAACACCAAAATTCAAATTAAATTTCATAGAAAATTTCTTATGTACTGAGCCTCTTTTAAGAGGTCACCTGTATTATAAGGCCACTTTTTCTTTGTCGCAAAGGTGACCGCTTTATACAGGCGTGACTGAAGTAAAGTGGATCACTGACGGACAGTGTGCGGACACTGTCTAATATGTTTACTATGTGTTAATTGGAATTTGTAGGTTGGTAAATTTTCCTTACACTTCCATAGGTTAGAAAATACAGAAATAAGACAATAGGATTGTACCAAGGACATGTGGTCATTATACAATGCGTTTTTCTTCTTCACATAATAGCATGTGGTCTTATCACTATGCAAACTGACAAAAAATTATTAGTATTATCTAAATTTAATATCGAAATTGATTATGTTTCAATATTTCGCCTACTCTTTATCAAACTGAGAAATCATGGTTAGATATATGTATATTATTCAGTCAAACATGTATTAAGAAGTCACAGTTGGGAGTTGGGACAAAGAAAAATTGGTCCTTTGATACAGGCGACCTTTTAAAAGAGGTTAAAATTCATATGAAATTTTCTATGACAGGACTTTTGATACAGGTGTCTGCTTAATAGTTGTGACCGTATGGACAGGTTTAACTGTATATATATATATATATATATAAAGTCTCTAAGTTTCCAATGAAGAAGGCCGTAATGGCCAAAACGTCTGGGAAATTTGTGTTATAGTTTTTATTTATATACATGTATATACATATATATATATTTCTGAATATAATTGTAGTCATTAAAAATAAAGTCTGAAAATCAATTCTACAGTACAAATTAAATTTTATTTTGCCGATTTTTGCATCTTTCCACATCGGGACATTTGAACACACACACACAATGAGTACATAACAGTGTCTGTTTGATAAAAATACTCCCCCACCCCCACCCCCTCTGCCAAATCCACAAAGTATGTTGAAATTTTCATTGCATTTAGAAAAAAAGGGCATACAATTGACAAGCTGCCCGTATTATCATTTTTTCGTTTTAAAGTTCAAATGAGCAATTAAAATTGATGCATGAGGGCTTCATATGTATTGAAAAACAAAACAACGTCATTCGTAATTATGGTTCCATGACATGCAGCATAATATTATGTACATATGGGATCAGTTTCACGTTTCAGTTGTAATATTCATTTTCATGATTTCACTGGGAAATTGATTTCAATGACAGGTTTGTTTTCCAATTTTTATAAATTTAGAAATTCAAATTTTCCGGTTTAAAAAAAAATATTGGAAATTCGAATTTTCGTAAGCATCCGAATGATATAACTTAAGAAGTATAGTTGTCATTTGACTGGAAAATTAATTTCAATGACAGGTTAGTTCGAAAGATTGTTTTTTCAATTTTTATAAATTTAGATATTGTAATTTTCCATTAAAAAAAAAAATTGGAAATTCAAATTTTCTTAAGCATCTGAATGATATAATTTAAGATGTATATATTTGTCATTCTTTATCTTTTTTCCTCCATAGGTCAGACCGTGTATATACTTGTGTAAGGAAGCTTCCACCTGTCATCGCCCACTTCTGAAACACGTGTGAACGAATATACATATTTTCTTCAGTTTCTCTGTATTTATATTTCACTTCGTATTTAAACCGAATGGAGTTTCATGGCACAGACAGATACCTTGTGGATTAGTGCGCCTCAGTCCTACCAATCATACGTTAAAGAAGAACCATACGACGAACAACGAGTTAACCATACACAGCAACCTAGTTCCAACCAGAACAACAATCAACCCGCTGCGTATGCGCGGGGTATGCTGAATTTCCAGGAAAATAGTCCACTTTTGCCGAACGAGGAAGTGGAAACGTTTTTCAACCATCTAGACCATCCCGTCCCAGCTACTCGGGCTCACGACTCAGAACGCGATTCTCATTCAAGTGATTCGGACAATTCAAAGCTTTCTCCACCAAATAGTATGTTTCAGAATAGTATGCACGCCATGTCGATACCTTCAGCTGGTGGTTACCATGACGCACCAGGGGCAAACAGTTTTATGCATACTGGTACCAGCCCAGTGTATGTTCCCACAACAAGAGCAGTGCTTCCAATGCAGTACGTCGGGAACGGTTCCGGACAAACTGTGTCATCTCCGAACACTCCATCTATGTGGTCTATGCAGACCGACGCTGCATACAGCAGTCCGAACTCTCATCCGTCAGTGTCTCCCAGATTCGCATTTGCTCCATCACCAAACTCTCCTCCATCAGCGAGAACAGACACTAGTTTTAACACATCGTTACGTCCCAGCGGCATAAGTCCCTACCCGGCCTACATGTCTCCAGAATTCTCATGGAACTACAATATGGCTCTGCAACAAGGATTACGCCGCACAGGCCCTGGTAAGTCTTTATAAGTTTCATTATATTTATAAATATTAAAATATTTAATATATAAAAAATAATACATAATATATATACATGTTTAAAATAAATATCGTTAAAAAAGTATTAAGTATTCATTCTGAGTGATTTCCCGGTATATGCAATTAACATGCAGGAAAATTTGTCAATCATTTCCAAACATGTTTAAAATAAATATCGTTAAAAAAGTATTAAGTATTCATTCTGAGTGATTTCCCGGTATATGCAATTAACATGCAGGAAAATTTGTCAATCATTTCCAAACAAATTCTAAATATTTCATTAAATATGAAATTGATACAAACTAGATTGTGATTATTGCAATTACTTGAAGAAATCATTAACATGCAGTAAAAAATTAACAACAAACCAATACATGTATATTAAAGAACACTTAGATATATTATTTGTGCACATGGATAATCCAGAATTATATAAGGGACCAGTCATTTAACTATTGGGGGAGTGGCGGGGTTAGGCTATTTTTCCCCCTCTGACCAAGTATTTTTATCATCCAAAACAGGTCTTTATTTTTTTAAAGATGAAAAATCGGTATTTTTTTTTTATTTTAACAAAATTTCTTGTTGAAAAGTGCAGGATCAGAATAGTAATTTTTGCATCTTTTATGTCAATTTATTATTTAATGTGAAACTTGGGTTTAGAAATGAGCAAAAATATAGCCTCCAAAAAGTTAAATGATCACTCCCTAACAACATGGTACATGTATTTTGAAATGCATTTTATGATTTAAAAATATTCATTTGCCAGCACATATCGTGCCCTCGTTCTGTAATTCTTGTACCCTTGATTGATATACAATTTGGTTCTAGAAATTTGCAAAAATATATCCCCCCTCCAAAAAAATTAAATGGTCGCCACATAACATCATGGTATTTTGAAATGCATTTTATGATTTTAACAAACATTTATTAGCCAGTAAATTTCGTCTCCTCGTTCTCTAAATTTCCTTGTACCCTTAAACGCAAGCAGCTTTACGAATGTTCAACAATCCACACAAATCAAAATATATATAAAAATTTGATTTATTGTTGGTGGTTACATGAAACATACATATCACATGGCTGTATATTTGACATTTTTTATTACCATTGAACGCTAAAAAAAATTCTAAAAATTCTAAAAATTCT
>MJUT01020951.1:488328-507938 GCA_002080005.1 Gigantidas platifrons | reverse complement strand
AAAAAAAAAAAAAAAAAAAAAAAATGTTATCGGAATGTTCGAGAATCCACACAAAACAATAATATATAAAAAAAATTGATTTATTTTTGGTGGTTACTTGGAACATCTCACATGGCTGTATAGTTGACATTTTTATATTACCAATGAATCTATGCGAATGTTCAAGACTCCACACAAACGAAAGCAAAAAAAAAACCCCAATAATATATAAAAATTTGATTTATTTTTGGTGGTTACATGGAACATCTCACATTGCTGCATCATTCGACATTTTTATTCACCTCCTTGGTAATGTCAGATTAAATTTGTGACATTTTGAAGCTGTCAAACCAAGAATACACAGTGTCTAAGAAATTCCTGATATAAAACATTCACCCCAAAAATTGCCAATTATGCCCACTTTTATAGCCGCTGTGTCGGGCCTATGATGCAAACCTTAGACCTTTTATTTTCATTAGTCTGATAAGAAGACATGTATAAAAATTCATTACCATTTTATTACAGTTAATTATCTTAAACACGTAATTATGAGGTTAAACAGTGATAAGTGTTTATAGTAAGATAAAGACTTTTATATTTGAAATATGATCCATGTTTTCACAAAATATTTGAGGTTTCAAGTTTCCTAGTAACACAATAAAAATCAAAATTTATCATTTTATTGTCATTAAAATAGATTGAAAATGACAGCACATTTTTGTTTTTATTCAGAAAAATTAAGAATTTAAATAATAAAAACTGAAGCTAAAACTTAGAAAAATTATTAAATAAATTAAGAAAACTGAAACTACAACGTTTTTATATTTCTAGGCATGAAGATCATGAAAACGTTTTCGTGATCTTGACATTTCTGGGCATGAAGATCACGAAAACGTTTTAAATTAGATGATTTTAGTTTCGTACATGGACAAATGTTTCAACTTGTATTGTTGTCTATGATTCCATTTGGAATTTGGTCTTTCATAACATAATTTGACAACAACAACGAAAAATTAAAATAAGAAAAACCGAAGTTAAAACGTTTTATGTTATAATCTAGATTATTTCTCGACAAAAAAAAAAAATTAGTTAATTTGACCTTCTCAATTTAATTCATATCAAGGCAATGCAAAATGTGTTTTGTAACAAATGTTTTAACTTGTATTTTTGTCTATGATTCCATTTGGAATGATTGGGTCGTTCATAACATAATTTGAAAGAAAGAAAAAAAAAATTAAACAATAATTTGGAGAAAAAGAAGATCAAAATAAATTTTTGTGTAGTTGTAACAAAATTAACACCACCACCCAAAATTACAAGTTAGGAACTGTAAACAGTTTCGAAATGGTCCAAAACAAGATTATATAAAAATTATGAATTAAAATAGGAAAAAAAACCGAAGTTTAAACGTTTTATATTATGATCTAGTTTATTTCTGGATAAAAACAATAACACCATCATCTAAATTATACGAAGATATGGACAGTTTCGTAATGTGTCAAAAATAGTTAATCTGACATTCTCAATTTAATTCCTACCACCTTACTACACAAAATGTGTTGAAAAATTACTGTTGTTAATGTGCGATTTTACCCTGATATAAATTGTTATAAATAAGCCAATAGTTTGAGGATTAAGTAACAAATCTTAGATCATTTAAAGGTGCAAGGTTAATCTTGGTGTCAGAAACAATTTTCTGATAAATGTGTCCTCTGTGTTACAGAAATAACATATAATGTTAGAAACCAAGACATCTTAGGTATGTCTTTCCATTCATACATGTACCTGATCGATCTATATCCGGTGTACTTCATCATGGCGATCCTAAAAGCCAAAACAACCGTCATGGTATTTTTTGTAAACAAATCAATTTTCTTTTGATGTTTTTAAAATACAAATTTAAACATACATATGTTTTTGATACCACTTATTCTAAGAAGGACACTATTGTTTGTACATGTATAATATACTTGTCACGTTTTACTCAGATATTGATAATATTCAGATGGAAATGTGTGTTCATTTTTCAATGAATGTTTTTAATCATATTTTATTTACAAAACGAAAATCCAGTTGTTTTGCAACTATTTTGTCTATACAAACCATACTAATACAAAAAGCAACACTTGTGGAATAAACATAAACACGAAATACACTTCATAATCTAAAATCAGTTACACATCTCTTTTGTACAATTCTATATGACAAGTTACAAGTTTTATTCAAAAACAATCACACAAATTGTCTGTCACCAATGCTGTTGTGAGTTCGAATCTCGACCAGGGCGAGTTGTACAACATTATGTAATAAAGTTTGTCATTGACTTGCGAGAGGTCTGTGCTCAGTTTTCGGTCCTCCGGTTTCCTCCACCAATAAAACCAATCAAACAAACAAACATAATGACATATAATTCTATTGACGGAATAAAAGAAATCACTTTTAAAAAACATTTTTCCCACATACAGAGAAGACATTTTGAAGTTGTTTTTGTTATTAATGTCTTGACAGTTTTAATAACTCTATATTTGTTCTTGTATTCTTCATGTTAATTGCGGGAGATACGCTTTAAATGTTAAATATATTTGTTCTTGTTTTTTTTTTTTTTTTTTTTTTTTGGTTTCATGGTTGGCGGAGATACGCTTTAAATATTAAATATATTTGTTCTCGTTTTTTGTTTGTTTTTTTTTGGTTTCATGGTTGGCGGAGATACGCTTTAAATATTAAATATATTTGTTCTTGTTTTTTGTTTTTTTTGGTTTCATGGTTGGCGGAGATACGCTTTAAATATTAAATATATTTGTTCTTGTTTTTTGTTTGTTTTTTTTTTGGTTTCATGGTTGGCGCAGATTCGTTTTAAATGTTAAACATCAAATGTTTGTTATACATATTTGTTCTTGTTTTTTGGTTTCATATTGGTTGTAGGGAGATTGACGTTTTTCGTGAAATGGTTGTTATACTTGTATTCCCATAGGATGAAAAACAAAAAGAAGAAAAACATTACTCCTGAATTTTTGCTTGCATATGGAGTTCAAGATTTAATATCTTATATTCAGTAACATCCAAATATATTGTAACCACGCCCTGGTACATCCCAATGATATAACGTTGCAAGTTTTGATAGTATTTTATTAAGTAAACCTATTTATTTTATTGTTTTGGGGGATAAAAAGGAGGGGGTGGGGGTTTTACTATTGTTTGCATTTCCGAAAATAAAATACTATTATACATTTCTAAAGATACTGTTTGTTAGTACAGTTTATGTATACTGCTTAAGCAGTGTGTATCTTCAGTATATGGAAGTCAATTTTATTTGGGGGAAAGGGAGGGAGGGTACCACTTAGTTGCATAATTTGCATTTTCGGAAATAAAATATTCTCAGCTGTTACAAATTTCCATTTTTAAAGAAAAGGTTTGTTAGTATACATAATGTTTGTATACCGTTTTAGCGGGGTGTATCTTCAGCGTATGGAAGTCAATTTTATTTGCCAAAAAAATGAGGTACCATTTAGTTTTATAATTTGCATATCTGGCAATACAATACTGTTACACATTTTTACGAATAAAGTTTGCTAGTACATATTGTTTGTATACCGTTTTAGCGGGGTGTATCTTCAGTGTATATGGAAGTCAGTCTTATAAAAACGTAAGAATTACATACATAAAAGACAAACATCAAGCTATCTAAATCCTAAATCCCCCTTAATCACTCTTATCTCAATAACTTGACATTAATAAACTATACAAATAAAATACATATGATGATATTTTAGATTTTGATGAATTTTGTGAATTTTAAATCCAGTTTAATTTTATCAGTACAAATCTGATCCCTGGTCAGAGATAAGATTTCTCTATTTGTTGCTATTTACAAAGTCGTATTGACGGACTGGCCTTTGTTTGTCCATTCTAAAAGATTAACGATAAATTCCCCCGTAACTAGATGTGCTTGTATTGAACGAGGTATATTTACTACTCTGTGTAAACAAGTCAGAGACCAAATCATGTACAATTTGAAAAGTAACAAGCCATACGTTATTTTGCCAAAAATGAACGGAAAATCTGTTGCCAAGATGTCGTAGTTTTCTTGTGTAACGTAGAAAATGAAATGTATTGGAAATGCATTACCTCGGGCTGTTACGTATATTGTGTAAACAGACTTGTGCAAATAAAACAACAATCAGTGTTTAGAAGCCAATAATTTCCACCCGTACTCTAATAACAGGTCTACTAATACATCAATTAATGTTAATTTGCAGGTCTTGTTTGAACAGGACACAAATATTTCCAATACATTTCCGATTTAATATAATACGCTGAAAAGCATAATTCTGCTCCTTCTACATTTGAAAACGGTTCATCTATTTGAAAATTATGAAAAAGAGAAAATGCGGAGAGCTCATGTTAATCTCGGTAGCACTGAGCTTACACACTTTCCGTTTTTTTTTTTTTGGTTTACTGCAGAAAGCTATTTTCCGAACAACTCTGACATTGGAATTATATCGATTGATTTACTATTGGTTAAATTCAATTAAGAGTTAGGGTTATGAATATGGTATTTTCAATAATAAATTAAACTAAGTATTATGTCCACTGCATTTATCAGGGGGAAAAAAAGAAGAAGAAAAAAGAAAGATTTACTAGGCGTGAAATGTGAAGACCTAGTATTGTAGCCAAATGTGAAAGAGGAATTAGCTGATAGGTTTAGATATGAGACATGTTAGACAAAGTGGGCGAGCATGTTAAGATCAAGAATCGTGTCTTGTTAATACTCCATCCAAGTTGTTGATTAGAATCTTAGTTTACGTCCACTATGGCACTAACCTGTAACAATATTCAAAAGTCTATTTTTTATTTTCCACGATATATAAGGGACTTCACCATTAAGCAGAAATCAATCTTAAAACTATTCCGAATAGTCTATTACTTATTTTCCACGACACAAGGGACATTATTTTATGAAAAAAGCGTGCACTATTTTTTTTCTGTATTAGGTTTGATTCATGGTGTTTAACGCCACTTTTTCAGCAATATTTCAGTTATATCACGGTGATTTTTTTTTGTTATAGTGAAATAACTTCCAAGCCATGTCTTTGTGCAATGTCAGTTCTTGAACTGAGGACCTTTTTTTTGCATAAACTCTTGATGAGATTTTGAAATTATCCATGGCAAATGATCCAAACACCAGAATACCTGATTATAAAGCCATCGTTTTTAGCCGTGAGAACGTACATGCCTTTAAATCCCTCCGAGATTTTCAATCTCCTTTAAGTTTGTGATAGAAACAAATATACATTTAATGTATAGTTTATGATGTGTACCATATAAAAATTGCCGAATCAAAAGCTCATACAAACATACAATTTCACCTCTTTATTTTTGTCAAGAACCGATGATATATTAGTCCAATTTAAATGTTAAAGGGACATGCTAAATCCATGTTCGATCCGATATCGTTTGAATGACTTAAATTAATATTACTTTTTTTCAAGAATTTATTCTTTTTAGTGTTTATTATTTTAAATTCTGAAATAAATTTGATTTTAGTTTTGAGACCTGTTTTATTTCTCTCTCAAAATACTCTAGTACTGTACTGAAATATTTTAAGATCTCATGAAAATTTTATGTGGTCAGTTACATAAACAATGATTACCTGATCCGATGTTACATTAAATTGCTCGAGATCTGGCTTTTATCAGCTTCAATAACACGACACAGGGTTACATAGATAAAATATCTTAAGTTCCCTGAATATTGCCAAAACAATGGTAAGTGTAGCGATCTGTATAAAACATTAAACACCTGTCCCGACCTATCATGATTTATACTAAAATGCTTGTGAAAAATAAACAATAGTTGTCACTTAAGTATACATATTATGACAGTCCAATGTCTTGTCCAAATAGTTCTTAATAGATTCCGCCATGAAATGTATGGGTGTTCCTGTAATAATAGTTTCTGTAAATTATGAGTTTTTTCTGATTATTCCACCATACTTTTTCTTGTTCAGGACAATTTACTGAACCAAATTAAACAGACCCAAACCTTACATCACATTTAATTTTTGAAATTGGAGAATAAAAAAATGAAACAAACAAGCAAACAAACAAAACAAAAACAAGAACAGAAACCAAAAAAAACCAACCAACCAAAAACACAAAACCAAATACAACAAAAGCGACACACCCATTTCAGGTTCTGAAGTTTGTATGGATTTAGATGTTTTCTAGGTATATTATACTAAGCAGAATATACATGTCTATTCACTAATTTTGTTTTTCCACTCACGCCTTGAAAAAAACAAATCTTATAAAAATAAAATGTTTGTAACATGTAACGGATAGGATAGCCAGATCAAAATTATGTTTTTAATAAGATGTCAAAGAATATCAAGCAAAAAAAAAATTCTTTTTTTCATTTTCTCCCCATAACTTCACAGCCGCCTATATGTTTGCTGTTAAGCAATGGTGTTGACTGCCTTACGTACGGCCCTGAGAGACAAATTTACCTTAAATCCCAGCTTATCTTATATTATAGAAATGAATTGTCATATAAATACGTATCAATTTAAATTGAGATATCGAATACAAAAATTGTAGTATTGAAGAACGGGCCTCTCTTCAGCATGGCGTCGAAAGGTCAGATAACGCTAAGAGAATGTCTACTTAAGGGGATAAATTAAGTCTTGCATATATATCCTATGGGATTAAGCGATTATCTCAAAAACAAGTCTTTTGAAAAGAACAATGAGAAAGTCAATTTGTATTCGTATGCATTTTCAATATTAATTATCTTGACCCAAACTCTAAAGAGCGTTTAAGATTTATGGAAGCCATGAACAAATATGTGTAACCCCCAGAGTAATGTGAAGTAGAACTATTTCGTTGTGTAAATATTATTTGACATTTCAGTTCGGATTTTATAATTTCTGGTATAACCCATAATTTGAATGAAGTAGATCTAGATAAACTCTTATAATTTTACGATCTGGGTTGTATACAATATTTTCTTGATCTCAGCAGGGAAACACACAACTTGTCTTTTCAATAATATGTACTTTATCTTATATTTTGTACTGAAAAATAAAAACATATTATCATCGGATATCTTTGTACTGATATTTCTTACATCCTTTGTTTTCTGGCAGATCAAATGTGCCAACAAAGAGCTACCGAACGCCAATGCTTACAATTTCATATTAACAAATTATAAAAATTTAAAAGGTTTAGGTTTATGGTGTTTAACGCCACTTTCAACAACATTTCAGTTATATCGTGGATGTCAGTTTTATTGGTGGAGGAAACCGGAGTACCCGGAGAAAACCACCGTCCTGCCGCAAGTCACTGACAAGCTTTATCACATAATGTTGTATCAAGTGGGATTCGAACTCACAATGTTAGTGGTGATAAGCATTTATATATCTTTATTTCTCAATAAACCATTGGAATACATAGGTAGTCATAAATCCAACTACCATGCAATAACGACCTCGACCATGACGGCCTCCTAATTTTTTTTTTAAATAGAAAAAAAAATAATGAAAAATGAATAATAATAGTTAGATCACAAAAGTTGGCGTTATATATATTCAGAAGGTCTTTATATAAATATCACATTTGTCTTTTTTTCTCTTTCTAAAAGTAGATAATATTACCTCAGTTATTGACCGATCTTGTCAACCAGATGCCTTCGCTTTAAGAGATGAATGATCTATATTTAGAATATCCTCTCAGATAAAGAAAAACTTACCATCAGATATATTCCAATCTTTTGACAATCTAAGATGTGTTTTAGAATTAATGGTTGTTAAACATTTACTAGCAGTATCATGGCGAGAAAAGATACTTAATTTTTTGTTCAGTAAACAGCACGAGAAGTTGAAGCAGACGATAAACCGCGCGTGCTGTCATTCGGCACCGAGTGACACATATTCTACTGAATCGAAACGTCCGTATCTGAAAATCTTGATGAAACAAGTTGATTCAAGATAATTGAAAAACATTTTACTTAAGTTTTTTAAAAGCTCATCAAAAATTGATAATCAAATAATGACGGCGTGCTTCTAGATAAAAATGGGGATAAAAATGATGAATTACCGAAAGTGCCCTATCCCCCTTCTTGAAAAGTTTGATAACGTTAATTTTAACTCACTTGAGATTAAGTTGTCTTGTTGTTTTTTCATTTTCTTAACTTCTTCTGCAGTACTTACAACTAAGATTGCTCCTTCAAGCTTGTTTGATATCCACACTCCATTTATATAAATAAACTTTCTATATTTTTTAAGGGACCGTCGTGGCCATGATCGTATGGTAGTTGGATTTAAAACTACCTACGCAATCAGTGCCCATCACCACTAATGTTTTAAGTTCGAACCCCGCTCAGGCCAGGTGTACAACATTATATGATAAAGTTTGTATGTGACTTGCGACATGTCGGTAGTTTTCTCCGGGTACTTCTGTTTCATCCACCAATAAAACCAATAAAACTGATCGCCACGATATAACTGAAATATTGTTGAAAGTGGCATTAAACACCATAAACCTATATTTTGTTTTAATTTAAGTGAAAATGATGTTGAAAAATTCACTGTTTATAAAAGGTCACAAAAATAAACTTTCTCTATATTTTTTTTATTTATGAAATGTAAAAGTAAATATGATGTTGAAAATGAACTGTTTTTAAAGGTTTAATATTAATCTTTTATGAAAGTAATGTTATATCATAAAAAGGTTGAAATTATAGCGCTTATGACGATGTTAATATACGCTGTTGTAGTCTTTATCTAATTCTTTAATGTTTGGCAAATACTTCCTGGACAAAAACAAGTTCAACAAATGGTTAGCGTGCTCGCCTCGAGTGAGGTAGATCGTGGGTTCGAGCCCCGATCGGGTCAAACCAAAGACTATGAAATTGGTATTAGTTGCTTCTCCGCTAAGCACGCAGCATTAAGGAGAAAGAGCAAAGATTGGTTGACTAGGAATCAGGATAATGTGTCCGAGTGGGGCGACATGTCTATCCGCGGACTGCTGTTTCAGTGAGCGAGCACTATGAAAATCCAACTAAGCGTTTTGGTCGAGTACAAAGCGGACCTCCTCATCATTATTTCATTGAAAATTAACTTGTTTTCGCCATGGTATAGCTGAAAAATAGCTGAGTTAGCGTTAAACAACAATCACTCACATGTTATACAGAAAAGAGAGAGTGACAACCTTTTGACCTTTGACCCTTGACTTCCACTAGAAAAGTAGTGGCAACTCAGTAGGGATGATAAGAAATAAGCCATTTGTAGTTGCAATAATGCGCCTACTAATTCAGAGCACAAATTCTCAATGTACATAGAGCATTACAATCTCCAAACATGGAACCCGCTTTGGTCGACGGTCAGAGTTACTGGATTATGACCTGACATCCCCCATCAAAAGGGTATCCCTGTCACATAGGGATGTGCTGGGTGGCGGGGTGGCTTGAGGCTGCCCTTTGAACCCAGCCATATGAATGCATTGAAAAGGAATATTCGATTTGGTTTTAATTGTTCACCATCGCTTCATCAGGACGAGCCTGTAATTTCGTAGTACAAAGGGCATCTTGCACCAGTGTTTTGAATTCATATTGTTGTTTTTTGTGTGCTTTAATATGGAACTTTGTTGTGTAGAGTAGAATCATGTTGATAAATCGTTTTTAAAAAAAACTAACACAGTTATCTATGGTATCATTTGAAAATGATCTGAGATATCAAATGTCGAGCAGGAAAATACATAATGTAACAAACAAACAAAAAACTCCAAAAAAAGTCACGATTCCCTATGATTTACACTTCTATATTCACGCCTCTTTGTTTTGACGGCGCCACCATTTTAATTTAGTTTCGTAACAAATTCAAGATCACGAAGACGCTTGTTACTTGTGACAAATGAATTATGAACAACTCCAAGTGTTAGGGGTTATGAAATTGTTTTAATTGATTAATTACCTCTTCATGAGAAAATGCAACACAAGTGTCAATTAACTGCTTTATAAGCCAGAACAAAGTCGTAAATCTTCTCCACAGTAAGACTATACAACGTAGCTTAACATTGGAATGATACCTTGTTTTGGGTTTTTTGCTTTTTTTGACATTGATGTATACCCATGTAACAGCAGGGGAAACCTGTTAATATTTTCAAAGCGTTTTCAACTTGAAGTTTGTTTGTTTGTTTGTTTGTTTGTTTGATGGTGTTTAACGCCACTTTCAACAATATTTCAGTTATATAGTGGATGTCAGTTTTATTTGTTGGAGGAAACCGGACGACAGGGAGAAAACCACCGACCTGTCGCAAGTCACTGATACACTTTTCAACTTGAGTTTCTATCAGATGAAAATTGTTAATATATATACATGTACATGTAAGTTGTACCTGTAAATATATAATTCCCATTAACTGGTTTAACCCCGCCATACTGTTGTGCCTGTCCCCAGCAAGAATGTGGATCTCCAACGCCATATGGCATGGTCTTTATTGTGTTCAATTGTTGCGAGTTATTATTAATTTTTTTTATTGGTGGAATTGGTTGGCAATTGAGGTTTCTTTTCATTAAATACAAGATTCTTATCAAAAATATTTTCCTTTGATGAAGAAGAACAATAGAAATACAGTAACATACATCGGAGGAAAACGATTTCGTGGATTTTAGAGACCTTTTGAAAATTCACATATTTTACAATATTGCCAAATATCAAAATCAGAAGGGTCAAGTAATTAATAAATAAAGCGAAATTAGCACAATTAATAAAACATAAAAATAGTAATTCGGATATTACTTGCACATTTATGCACTAAAGCACTAAACACTCCCAACAAACCGAACTTGATTATGTAATTTATTTTCGTAGATCACCACACCAAGGGATTTCCGGGAATGGTTTATGCACCCGAATTTGGCTCCCTGACTTATGTAAGTATAAATTGATAGTTTTTTCTACAAAATTTATTTTCTTTCTGACAGATAACCAGGACTACTTCGCGGATCTGGAGGGGAGGGAGTGTGTCAACTGCGGAGCGATCTCCACCCCATTATGGCGCCGAGACGGTACCGGTCATTACCTCTGTAACGCCTGTGGATTATATCATAAGATGAATGGAATAAATCGCCCCCTCATAAAACCACAAAGGCGATTGGTTAGTTTTTTGTATTCAAATTAACATGTAGCTATTTTAACCAATTATATGTTGTGTTACATGTAGTTTCGCCCTTAGATCTTAGCGTTTGCATACATTTTTCTAGATTTCATCATAAATAAACTGAAACGAGAGTGGGTGGTTTCTTTTATCTTCTGTATTGTATTGGTTGGGAAATATTTTTTGTTGTCATTTGTCAGTATACTGAACTATTTTGTATGCATTTTTATACTTGACTAAAATTAGACTCTTTACTCGTATATTATAGGGTGATTTTGGCGACGCCTATTCGAATGCACCCCAATATCAGACCGGTGACACGCTGCAGGCCTTTGGTCCTTGGACAACCGGCGGCAAGGTACTAGGAAAATCTAGAGTAGGTTTTTATATTTATGTCATTTAGCACTAACACTTAACCAAACGAACGCACCTTAAGATGGAATAGATTAATTTATGCAAGCGCAATAATATACTATAGTATTTTGCTGTAAAATTATAATCGAAAACAAATAGTGCATTCCATGTATATAATTTGCATAATATATATATTCATATTTATCTTCATAAAATGCCTTGCATATGTTTCTCTTCCATCTTAACGTTCCAAGTACTTCGTACTATTTTTTTTATCCTGTCAGCTAAATTGCTTATCATTTTAAAATGTCTCTTGTAAGAAATTTATACAAAGAACTTTGAATATCTTTTTATTGAAGAAAAACGTGTTTCACTACTATTTATTTTGAAATAGCCAAATGTATCGGTATATATATATTTACAGGAATTCTAGAAGAAACGAAATTACTATTATTTGTTATTTTTATTCTGTCATCTATTGGTACTCATTTTGAAATGTCCCTTTTATATGGTTAGGGTTATGGTGTTTAACGCCACTTCCAACAATATTTCAGATATATCGTGACGGTCAGTTTTAAAGGTGGAGAAAACTGGAGAAAATCACTGACCTGTCCTAAGTCACTGACCAACTTTATCACATAATGTTGCATCGAGTACACCTCACCATGAACGGTGGCTTGGTTTGGTTTATGGTGTTTAACGCCACTTTCAACAATATTCCAGTTATGTCGTGGTGGTCAGTTTTACAACGGGATTCGAACTCACAACGTAAGTGGTTATAGGAACTGATGGTATAAGTAGTTGGAAATCCAACTAGTATAGGATCACGACAACGATGGTCTTCCCTTTTATATATTAACAGGGAAGCCAAACAGAAATTACTTTTAGATTGAATGTGTGAGGTATTTTGCATTGATATTCTTATTCTTATCATTATTTAAAATAAAATGTTGTAACTAAGCAAAAATATACAAAACAGATGGAAATTACGTTTTTTTACATTGTGACTGAAGATGCAATGTAGATATATATATATATACATTTTGTATATTATCTTATATCTTAATCGGGATAAACATGTCAAATGTGTTTCCTTTCTGTTCTACTAAATTATACTTTTTGAATTTCACACATATTTTCAACTGTGATTCAAAGTTTTTATCAAATGTTTTAAACTCTTGTCAACAAATAGAAAATCGTTATCAAAGCGTAGAAATGATCTAGATTAAACAGAAACAGGCGTTGCAGACATATTAGAAGAAACCGTTTTCATGTTTTTCTTGAGTGCTTACGTGTGCTGTGGTCAGTTTTTATAAAACAAATACTCTTCAGCAAAACATATTCCATTTGAACTCATGTTATTTGGCAGATAAAACATATGTCCATCTATTATTTCATATTGACTCCACAAAAACCTCTGACGATTTTCCGGAGTTTTCATCAGAACCGTCATCTGTCTCTAAATATATAATACGAAACAAAGGATGGCCACCATCCACGTGTGAATGATACAATAGTATCGATTTTTTATTGTTGACAATGTCTAATACATTTTGTAGTTTTAAAAGAACAGAACACGTACATAGTGACATTATGTTGCTGGATAATTTAAATTGGTGACCAACTTCCCACTTAACCAACTGATTGCCTCGCAATCTCTTACATAAGCGTTATCGGAGTGTAAAAAGCGACAGCTTATATTTAATAAAATTTTATACATTTAAAGAAATTTTTCAAAGAATAAGTATTTATTACAAGTTTTGTCAGTTTCTCAAACGAGGTGTGCGTACCGAAACATTTGCGGTTTTTTCTCTGCTTTAAAAAGATCATTTTTCATCCAATGCACGAAAGCAACACAGGTTTCATCGGCCAGAAATGTACAGCAAACTGAATATTGGGGGAAAAGCAATCGAACATTTTCATACTCTGCTAGCTCGTGTCTCCATTAACAAAAAAAAAAAAAGTTTCCATATCTAGCTTAGCACGCGCCTCTACTAACAAAAAAGATGGTTCTTGTCAATTTGTAAATATGTTGCTACTAATGTTTGAAGTGCCACAAGATGGCTGATGTCATTTGATGATGCATTCAAAACTCGAGAAGCCATCGACAAAACATTGATACCAGACTTGTGTTTTTTCTTCATCTTATCTGATAGGAGATAAACTTTACATTTTATGCAATGCTGCAATACACATTTCGTCGCGTGGTTTTTACATCATCAACTTTGTCCATACTCCAAAAGAAAGCTCCATATCTCTCAACACGAATAATCACTGATAAAACTGGGTTCCCTTATTTCCACTTATAACAAGGCTTTCGAGGTGGTCCTACCATTTTTTATCGGTAAATCAGGAGCAGTTTAAGATATTTTACTTGATAACGCAGAGAGGTATTTTGATAAAGTTTGATTCAGTATCTAGATTTTAGATTGCTATCTTCTCTCGGCAACATTTACATGTATGCACCGGCGGAAATCTAATTTATTTCAATTTTACGGTACGTTTCTTATGTTCTTAACTGCAGAATAAAAACAAATCAAGACTAGTTAACTATATTATAGGGTTGTGTATTGGGTTACCCTGAATAGGTAATTACCAATACACAATTACTTATATAAAGGAACGACCATTAAACTTATAGCAGGGGTGGGGTGGGTGTGAGGTTATGTTTTCCCCTCGATCCAGATTTAAATTTACCACAATAAAGTAAACAAAAAATCATATTTTTTTTTATATCTTTTTGGACATAACATTTTGGTCATTTTTCTTCAAATTTTAACCCCAAAAATATTCATTCAAAATACGGCGTCAGATTATGATTTTTTGAATCTTTTAGGTCTATTTAATCCATTTTCTATCAAATTTGACGACCAAAATAAAAAAAAGAAAAAAAAAGTAGAATAAAGAGGACATTATCACCTTATCGAAATGTAATTTATTCTCGTCATGATATACAAAAATGTAGATGAGAAATTGCTTACTTGGCATAAACCAACAATCAATCTCTCACATTGTTGTTATTTTATTTTTCATTCTATCTTGCACATTTCTAAGTTTGAATTTCGATTTCTTCTTTTAGGGAAAATAAATGAATCCTGTCGTAATATTTTCAGTTTATATTAACCCTCATCTAAGATTTCATTACTAATTATTTTTGATGTTACATACAGATTTACATGTATACTTGATACAACAATACGTGATAAAGCTTGTCAATGAATTGCGGTAGGTCGGTGGTTTTCTCTTGGTATTCCGGTTTTTTCTACCAATAAAACTGACCGTCACGATATAACTGAAATATTGTTGAAAGTGGTGTTAAACAATTTAACCCTAATCCTAACCCTAAGACCCCATTACTAATAAATTTTGTTGTTACCTTTCAGCAGTATGTATTTACAAGATCTTCAAAATACGAAATGCCTTTCAATCATAGTATTATTCCGATATTGTCTTTTCCAGAGTGCTTCCAGACGAGTTGGTCTGTCATGTGCTAACTGCCATACATCAACCACGACTCTCTGGCGTAGAAACAACGAGGGAGAACCTGTTTGTAATGCCTGTGGACTCTACTACAAACTTCACGGGGTAAGAAATATCTTGATGGATTAATTATTGCCGTTTAAAGTAAGGTGACAATAATTCAGCTATATTACCCATTACGAAAGCAGGCTATCGGGCAACAGTTGAGTGAGTGATTGTTGTTTAACACCAACCCATCAATTTTGCAGCTATATCATGGCGAGACTAATAGTTGGTACTGAGATGGATCGATTCATTTATTATTTTTATTCAATCGACAAATCTCGGGTAAATTCGCTGCTCTCCTTCGAGAAACGAAATAAGCCGAGTTACAACGTGTGGCCAGAAGTAACAAAAAGAGAATATAAAAAAGGTCATAAATATGACCTAGCGATGTTTCACCAGCGACAACTTCTAACAAGCAACTGGTCATTAGACACTGTTGCAAGTTGTCTTTGACGTGGCAAGAATCACGAACACTCGATTTAAGTGTAGTCCGTAGGACAAAGTTTGTGTATATAATCGTCCCACTTAACCAGTTTGATTTGACGTACACTGCACCCCACATCTGACAAATTAGATACTATTTTCATATCTCTAATCTCATTTGTGAAGTGGGAGAACCTTTTAATGTGAAATGAAAATCCGTGATCCCAAAAAAAGTTTTATGTGTGTGTTTTGTTGATCGTTGTTTGCCCTTTTGTACTTTTTCTATTGGCCATTGTGTTGTCTGTTCTTCTTCGATATAGGGATTCTGATTACCGCTTTGGTATCTTCAAACTCTTCTTACATACATTTAACCTTACGGAATGAAAAATTACACAACAAGCATAAATAAGACACAAGCGAAGCAAGTGCTAATTCTTAATCCCATTTCTGTTTTGTTATATAATTTGTTATGTCAATGTTTTTCAGGTAAACCGACCATTGGCTATGAAGAAGGATGGAATTCAAACGAGAAAAAGGAAACCAAAGAGTGTAGGCAAGAATAAAGCAACACCAGGCAAAACAGAATCAGGTACAAATTCCTTAAAGTGTTTGCTATGATTTTTAACGTTACTTTCAACAATATTTCAGTTATATCCTGGCGTTCAGTTTTAATGATGGAGGAAACTGGAGTACCTGGTTAAAACTACCGACCTGTCGCAAGTCACAGACAAACTTTATCACATAATGTTGTATCGAGTACATCTCTCCATGTGCGGATTCCAACTTACAACGTTAGTGGTGATAGGCACTGATTGCATATGTAGTTGTAAATCCAACTACCATACGATCACGACGACAGTGGTCCCTCAAATTCTTTTTACTTTATATTACCTGTAATTAAAAACAAAACATTATTAATTACCTGTATTTGCTTTCATAATTCAATACAATTTAATTAAAGTTTGACATTTGCTTTATCTTTTCTTAGTTCGTTTCTTTGAAGATACACTAATATCAAACGACATCCAGTTTGGGGTAACGTTAGGGTTCACATTTTCAATCGACCAATTAGCGACGATCCTCCCATTTAAAACAGTACAAGTTAAGAGCTGCTGTCCGATTGGTCAATATATTTATTTGGTCTGGCACGTGATTAGATGGTCAAAGATGGATGCTAGGTTAACTGACATCACCTGAAGCGGGATATTGTCAGAAATTTTTTTTTTGCTTAGTCTCTTGCCCCCAAAGATTTTGAGTTTGAATATTTTTAACTTTCCAATCTTTTGACATTGAGCTTACCTGTTAAATGATGAAGATAATTGCAAGAACGCGCATTAACCTTTGTACCTTTTCTTTTGGCCATTGTGTTGTCTGCCCTTCGATTTACGGGTTCTGGTTACCCCTTTGGTATCTACGAACTCTTCTTAGATCTTTATATATACATTTTTAATACAAAATTATTTGTAAGAATGGATAAGGATGATTAAGAATGCAATTGAATGCCGATTTAATCATTACTTGTATTGAAAACCAAATTTTAATTTGAGTATCCTCAAAGGTCATGGCTACATTTTCACAGTGTAACCAATTTTTCTCGAAAGTTTCATCGGCAGAGGGGCACCCAAGCGTAACAACCATAAGCCATTCTAGTTTGAGTTTTGTCCTCGTATTCGAAAACCAACCAATCAAAACTCTGTCTATAACGGATATGGTATTCGGAATTGTCGGTCTTTTAGAGTAGGAATACAAAACTAGCATCCGAAAGATCTTATGGTACAAAGGCTAGACGTGGAACTTTAATCTTTATCGTCAGTGCGGGATTTACCTATAGGCTCGATAGGCTGAAGCCTAGGACTTCAAAATTTATGGAGCCTCCGGCCAAGGTGTATAATATTTTTAACACTGTTATTGGACACACTTATGCTGTCATAGCGTACTGTACTTTCGAAACAACCCTTCAGTAATTTTTCTTACACAGTTGCACTTCATTTCAGAATATTGCAGAATTTTAAACACCCCTCATCACCTTTGCCTTTATTCAAATTGATTAAGCACATTTCCATCTTCCTTCAGCTGTGAAAGGGGTGAATTGGGAGGGGGCCTCTCTTTATCTAAATCCGGCACTGTTTATCGTATATTGTAGCAATAATAATAATAATCAGTTGCCATCGTTGCAGATGTGAAGTTAAAAGGCCAATGTGTGGCTTGCTTGCAATTTGACGTTTATGCGAATATTTTGTTATTTTTAGCAAATATTATTCTTATTTTACAGATATTAAAACGTCACCACATTCACCATCTCTACAAAGCAGCCAAAGTTCTCACGTGACACCAGTTGGTACACCAACCATGAATGGTACAATAGAAATGCTCGTGCATAACCCTCCAATTACGTCCCTTTCATCCGACCATACTTCCAGTTTGTCTAGTCCATTGAACAACGTTCATTATCCATCACCGTCACCACCAAGAGCCGTCCCTGTTAAAATAGAACATGACGTCATGGAATCACATGGTCAAATGCTTCATTCGGAATCACCTCAAGGTTTAAGTACTGTCACTGTTGGTGCTAATTGATTATTGAACTATGTATTTTTATTGGTGAAAATTTAGTACAAGATTTAAATTCACGGAGCGACGAGAATTTACATGCGAGAAAATACTAGACATAAAAGATATTACTTTCCTACCTCAGGATAATTAACAGATTCAACTCATCGCTTGTGTTCATGAAAATGTGAAAGTTAACATATCAGAGTACAAGTATTTGTGAACATATAGTTAACCAAACGATGTAATGCTTGGTGTATTGAAAACTTCATAATTTTAGAAGTTCATTGAATTCCAAAATGAGAAATTGTGATATAATATAATTTCATTACAAGTGTATGTACATGTAGTATATAAGTTCAAGGTCATATATATATATTTTTCAAAATGTTAGCCAATGGTTTTAGTGGCCGCTGTCACATGGTAGTTAGATTTACATCTACATTGTACTTATGTACATTAATCATCCACTCAAATCCATTGGATTGCATTTCCATGGATACAACAGCTCATGCCAAACTTTGTCTTGCCATATTGTATAGGCCTGAAATATATTAGTATTCCCGCTAAATTAAAGGGAGAATTCAGTGTGACTCATATTGAACATACGATTTGGAAGTATGCTAGCGTCCATATAATCGACTAGTAACAAGGCTCATCAGTCTTTTTTGTTAAATTATGGAAGTATTATATAGACAAGATATATTTTTCAAATTGTCATTTTTCACAAGACACTTTTGTTGTCATTTTGTTCTGGGTCAGTATATAATTGCATTTTTTATTTGATAATTTAAAAAAAGAAACATAATTTCGTTCACTGACCAAACAGATGGAAATACAAAAGGTTGTGTCTAAGTCTTATTATTTTGTTTTTCAACTATAGGGTCTTGCCCATTTTAGAATGCTAGAGGGAATTCTGCAGTGCCATTTTGCTTCCAAATTTATCATTTCTATATAGATTTTAGAAGAATGGTAATATTTTAAATGAAAAAATAAAATGTTACTGCTTAGCTAATGAATGCATATTTTTCATAGTTAGGTCAAGTATAGGGGTAGGTCATAAAGTGGGTTAGGACAAATATAGGGGAAGATCATAGGTCAAATATAGGAATAGGTCATAAGGTCAAGTATTGCTGATGATTACATGTAGGGGTAGGTCATATATAACTATGTTAACATCTATAGGTCATTTATTTAATTTATCATTTTTAATACATTTGTTAACACAACTATTATACTTCTGATCAAAATACTGAATCAGCGTATTATGAGGCAGTAATTATTCACTTTGACAAGATCATGTTCGGAAACAATCGGCAATCCTCGTATTATTCCGTGACCTTCGTAGCGGAATAGGGTCGAGTTGAACCGAATGGTTCAGATACTATTGCATTCTGGGATGTCTGTAAGCTAAATATAAAGTCGTGGATTCAAAACGAGGCCAATCATCTGACCTTTACCAAATGACTTGCTATTCATATCTTGTTATACGAAAATACATATTTATTCTCAGTGACTCATTAGAAATGGAAAATGGCGTATTTATTTTATTTTTATAAGGGTAACAATATGAATTCCTGTAAATATTGTACTCGTGCAGTTTGTGTATTTTTTTTTTTTTTTTTT